>ML785353.1:97108-109018 GCA_009831015.1 Picea engelmannii | reverse complement strand
GGGGGGGGGGGCGGTGCAGTTGTGTATTATATTGTTCAGTGTATTAATTCCTATGCTCATGTTTCCAGGTTAAAGGTGTTTTGGTTGCAACGAATGCGTACTCGACCCCCTTTGAGCTTGTATGTGTGAAATGCAACTCTCATGCTTCTGCTTTCGCTTTGATAAGTGATGATACGATTGATTGTCTGCGATGCATTGAAAAATGTCCATATATATATGTACATTGCCTCAATGCTGCCATCCGAACCGTGGGCAACACAACTGTGCATTGTACAATTAGGCAGCCTCTATTACAAGACGTGCTTCATGGGTTAGCAGAATTGTCGTATGAAGCATACCTACAGAAAAAGGCAAGCGATGTCTACATGTTGTGTGACTTTCGGATACACAACAAATTTACCTTAAATGAGGACAATGCAATATTGCATGTCGGCTGAAGAAAAAAATAAAAAATAAAAAAATCATATCAAGCTTTGGGAGGAAACGAAAATATCACATGTGTCTCTGTAATATTTCTTCAACACCCAGATGAATGTTCGTCGGACTCGAGTACTTGATAATTTAATTACAAATGCAATCGATGTTGTTATTTTGATGTTTTCTTGCATCTCCCAGTAAGAATTTCGCAATGCATCTCTGCAATATTTCTTCAACACCCAGATGAATGTTCGTCGGACTCGAGTACTTGAGAATCTTATTACAAATGCAATCGATGTTGTTATTTTGATGTTTTCTTGCGTCTCCCAGTGAGGATTTTGCATATTTGTTTCGGTGTGAAAATAAAAGAAAAAAAACATGGTGGGTGGTTGTTGCTTTGATGGAGGATCCTGCACGTTTTTTGGGTGCCCAAGTTGGAAAATTGTTTTTCAACTATTTAGCCATGACAATATTTCTGCAATTTTCTTTTGGGTGCCCGAATAAAATAAAAATTTGTCTCCAACTATACATTTATGGTATGGTATTTGCATTTTTTCGATGCCCTAATTGAAAAAAAAAGGAACTCAGCATGGATTGAAACATCAGCTTGAGATTTTCAGATCTCACTATAGAGATTGCACGCGCATAAGATTGTTTGGTCCAAAAAATGGGAAGCATGACAAAAAACCCCATATATCCCATGGCCCTAGTTATTTTCTCTAGTTATTTTCTCGTGGGAACATATACCAGATGTAAGAGAAAACCAATGCCATGACATGTTTTCTTTATATATTAAATTGTTTGATGCAAAGGTCGATGTGTGTTGCTCTATGGAACCTTGTGGGATCTTGCTTGCGACCTATTTGGAGTTTACTTGGTTCTTGGTTGTATGCTTCGTCTGTCAATTTGTATATCGCGGAACTGTGAGTGTTGTTTGGAGGACACGGAACAATGGAATTGCAATTTTTTAGCCAGCTAGCCCGCAAGTCCGCCTGTCAATTTGTATAGCGCGGAACTCTGGGTGTTGTTTGTAGGACATAGAACTATAGAGGACATGCTTTGCCCTTTAATATAACCTCTGTAACGCAAATGTAGTATGTGGCTCGTTTTAACACTTTTCCTTGATCGATGAACTTGGTAAAATTAATCTCCTTGAATAATTTGAAATAAACGAATACATATTGTGCGAAGTCCAATGGAGATATCATATCAACAAGAGGCCCTTAAAATTCAAATTCGTTGTTGTTATACTTGCGGTGATAGAATTTTAAAAAGCTTTGTTTTGTTTACTTCATTTTTTTTTTAAATAAGAGATTTAACATCCTTTAATAATTTCATGTAATTAAATTGTACAATATCAATATTTAATATTAATAATTTAGTATTTGGAAATAATGCGTTTAAATAATGTTAGATAGTTGATAGGGATCACCATCCGTAAATAATCCCAATCTTGAGCTTGCTAGTCCTGGAGTATGTCTGTCAATTTGTATATCGCGGAACTCTGAGTGTTTGGAGGAGATAGAACAATAGAAGTGCAATGTTGAGTCAGCCAGCCCGCAAGTCCGCCTCTCAATTTGTATATCGCAGAACTCTGGGTGTTATTTGTAGGACACGTAACAATAGAGGCCCAATTTTGAGCCCGCCAGCCCGAGAACCCACGATAAAAAAAGTGGCTAAGTATGGAATGAGGGATTCGTGCACTCTATAAAATCTCATGTCCATACTTTATAAAAGTACATATTTAGTATGTATTACTCATTTTTCAGAAAATTTCTAGGTGCGAAAGTTGGCAGATTCACGTCTTCAGATTTCTACTTACTTTTATATCACCAGCTTGACCGACCACTTCCTCGTTTCATATTGTACAAACTTTTTGGATCGCAGGTTTCTGAATAGGCGAGTTACCTCATAGGCAGGTTCAACATTGCATTTCCATTGTTCCGTCGCCTGCAAACAGCACCCGGACTTTCGTGATCTACAAATTAGCAAACAAATTCCCCTTTATCTCGTTTTTTATCACTTTTTCTTGATCGATGAACTTGGTAAAACTAATTCCCTAGAATAATTTGAAATAAAATAATATATAATATGTGAAGTCTAATGGAACAATCATATGAACAAGAGGACATTAAAATTCAAATTCGTCGTTGTTATACTTGTGGTGAAGCTAACAGTACAAAAACTTTACTTAAACATCCAAAAATTGTTTTTCTTGTAACTTTTCGACGCTTCTCTTATACAAATAGATCCTGGAAACTATAAACATTGCTCGTTGTATCTATTCCTTGACTGAAGAACATGTTAACATGTTTAATGCACTTCATAGTTACTGTTAAGACCATCAATGGGGCTTTCTTATAGCCATTCCCGCTTTCGAAAATTGCCATCCACTTTCTTTTTTTCCCTCTGCTTTCCCTTTATGGTTACTTACTCTTTTTTCGGAAAATGTCTGGGTGCGGGATTTGATGGATTCGTGTCTTCAGATTTCCATTATTACTTTTATATCACTAACCCGACTGACCGCTTCCCCGTTTCATATTGAACAAACTTTTTGAATCGCAGGTTCCCGAATATGTGAGTTCAACATTGCGTTTCCATTGTTTCGTCGCCTGCAAACAGCACCCGGACTTCCGCGATTTACAAATTGGCATACAAATTCCCCTTCATCTCGTTTGCTTTCGCTTTCTGTTTACTTGGTCTTTTTTTCAAATGTCTCATGCTTTTATATACATCACCTGAAGTTCCGCAATATACAAATTGCCCTCTCAACATTGTGCTTCCATTGTTCCCCTATGTACAAATAACACCCAAAATTCCGCGATATACAAATTGACGGCCGAAATCTATCACTGAGATACAATTTGACCATCGACCCCTCGCGTCTCCTAGGTATATCTTGTGACCCTTTTTTTGTAACCCGCCCGACCGCTTTCCATACTTGGGCATTTCTTGGAATCTGTTTCGCGGGTTGGCGGGTGGACGAAATGTACAATGCTTGGTCGCTCTTCGCCATCCCCGCTACCTTCATACTTCTTTCTAGATATTCAATTATTAATCTTTAATGCTAGTAGTTCATCGTGCAGGAACCGTTAAGATTGTCATTAATGTCCGGAAGGTCAGAGAAGATTTGTCATTACTACGAATTAAACCAAGATTTGCGTAGAAGAGTGTTATCCTTTCCAAGTATTCATTTCAAACATGATGCAATCTCTTTCGTGCGTAGGCCGATTGGCGCCTTTAAGAAATCTCTAATTCTTAATCGCTCTTCGTCGTCACCGCCACCTTTGCACTTTTTTATAAATATGCAATTAGTAAGCTTTAATGGTAACAACTCAATACACACGAACCCTGGAGATTGTCATTGATCAACGAAAGTCTCGAGGAGATCTTCCATTGATACGCATTAAACCAGGATTTGTGGAGGGTTATATTATCCCTCCCCAATTTTCATTTCCAACATCGTCTGGAGCAAACAAAAATTCTCGTTAACTTGTGGCAACAGTTCTGTCCATATATAGTAAACACCTTCGGGCATGATGGCCAGAGGTTCCAGTATTCCAGGGCATATTCTTACTACTCATCTCCCTCCGCTCAAGACCAAAAAAGGAGATGGTCCCTTTGTACACCGAGAGATATATTTCAAGCCAAATAATTTCAAGGCAACCCTGCCTGCTCAGAGAACCCGCCTAGTTGCATTTATGGCTGGTGCAGAGGTTGATGCCATGGATTTCGAGCCGGAAGAAGATGATCTGATGGATGATGATACGATAATGGATGATGGCAATGCAGAGACTGTTCCCACTCCTGCGCCCAAATTGAAATCAACCATAACGAGCAAAACTTCCCAACTCAACGATGGTGGTCCTGACAACACCAAAAGAAGGAGTTTCAAAAAAGAAACCGATGTTGAACGCAATAGCCACTTTGCAGCTCGAAAGTAGGAATTCCAGAGGTCCAAATTAGTCCATTATAGGCGGAAGTCTTTCACTATAAGGAAATGATATGTTGATGCTCCTAGAGATATATTTCAAGCCAAAAAACTATTCAATTGCGGGACCATTGTCATGTTCTCTGGATATACAATTAACATCTTAGGGAATGAGGAACAAAATTCCCACTGGTGCAAGGCATATTCCTACTAGTCATCTCCTTCCACCCAGAATGGACTAATTTGGGCCTCTGGAATTGCACGTGCAACTTGTGTCCCTGAAGTTTTCGACTATGGAGAGGTGGTTTCTTGGTGTGTCCTAACTTTCAGTTAAGGGCTATTCCATTTTCCATGCAACGTTTTTTGTCTTCTTCCTCACGAGAAGATTCTGAGAACTATCAATTTTACCACAGGATGATCCATCGAGGAGAAAACTGCAAAGATTCCCTAAAATAAAAGCATGGTAATCAGTTTTGTATGCATGTTGAAGAGCATCTCGATGGCTCCTGCATGTTGCGGATCCCGTGCTTGTGTTTGTGGCAGATATGTTCAATGTTTTGGCCCAAAGAACTGGGTCCAATTTCTAAGGATAGATATACAGTGCTCAGTGTTCTTTTTTTTTTTAATGGATTTACTATTAAAAAAAAATTCCTTGGAGTCTTGGTTGCTGCGTCTTTTCTGGATTTAACATCTCTTCTCATTAGCATGGTTTGGTAGTCTCATAGTTCTTCGATATTGTATTTTCTTAGGTAATTTGTTCTAACATGGAGCATCTAACAATTATATGACAATGTACTGTGTCGATCCATCATGCTTTTATGCAAACAAAAAATGAATTACACACAGTTTCAAACCAACGTTCAATTCTATTCGTAATGCAAATAGAACATAGCAATACCAAATCACAATGTTGTCACCATTCTTGTTTCTAGACATGCAATTATTAAGCTTTAATGCTAACAACCCATAATGCAAGAAGTTTAATACTTAAGTTAATACGTGACAGTCATGGAAGAATGTATCAAGAACACACTTAAACCCACAAGTTGGAATAAAATCTAATCTTCAACAAAGCATTTGTTGACAATTACTAGAAAATGATGGTTTTGCAACAATGGGGCTTGTTTGAAACCAATTCGCGCTTACGAAAATTGCCCTCTGCCTTTCTATTTTCCCACTCTTTTATCCCCTGTAGTTTCTCTTTCTGGTTACTTAATCATTTTTTCTGAAAATGCCTTGCTGCGCGGGTTGGCGAATTCACGCGTTTTGACCGAGCACTTCCCCTTTGTCTAAATTGCATTGTACATTGTTCCGTGACCTGCAAACAACACTCTGGCTTCTGCGATATGCAGATTTACTTCTGGACTCCCACATCATCCCCTATTTTGTGTTACACATTTTGCACCAAAATGTTTCGATATATACAATTTGACACTCGGGGCCTTACGGCTCCTCGAGAACCCGTCACCCTATTTTGAAGCTCGTCCGACCACTTTCCACACTTGACAATTTGTTGACATCTCTTTGGCGGATCGTCGAGTTCGCGGGTTCAGGAAATTTCAAATTTCTAGATGTTGTTTCTTGTGCCCGCTACCTTCAAATTTTTTTCCAAGTATATGCAATATGTATACAACTTATCCAACAACATACAGAAAATATCTTGCTAGGAAATGGAATATCTATTACAAATTTGAATATATTGGACCTTCTTTTCCCTCTTCTATACTTGACCAAATTGTTGTTTATTTTTCCCCTCTACTTTCTCTTTCTCTTTACTTAGTCTTTTTTCCGAAAATGCCACTTCGACCAACTGGTAGCCATTCGATGCCTAGGCACTTTTCAGATTGCGAATTCCCAGAAAACTAGGCTCTATATTGACCTTCCATTGTTTCGTCGCCTGCAAACAGCACCTGGACCTCTGCCATATACAAATTTGTTGCCGCACTCCCACATCATACCCTCTTCCGTGATACACAGTTTGCACACAAAAGTTTTGAGACCTGGAATTTGACCTTCGGGTCCTCACGTCTCTTGGGGACCTATTGTCACCCCATTTTGAAGCCCCTGTGTCCGCTTTCCATATTTCGCCATTTCTTGGAATCTCTTTCGTGCCTCCAATTCCATACTTACCCAAATTTTTTTGCTTGCGGATTCCTGGACATGCGAATTGCACTTCCAGTGTTCCTTGACCTGCAAACAGTCCCCCCCGCTTCCAAGATATACAAATTGACTTCCAGACTCCTACATCAGCCCTCTTTCATGTTACACAGTATGCACTAAAATTTCCGATCAATACAATTTGATCGTCGGGCCCTCATGTCTCCTCCAGGACCCTTGCCAACCTATTTTGATGCCCGTCTGCCCGCTTTCCACGACCATTTCTTGCAATCTCTTTCGCGGATCGTCGGGTTGGCGGGTTTAGACAATTTCCAATTCCTAATCGTTGTTTTCTGTGCCCTCCACCTCCGCACTTCTTTTCAAGTATATGCAATAAGTATATAACTTCTCCAGAAACATGCACAAAAGATCTTGTCAGGAAATGGAATATCTATTACAGATGTGAATATATTAGCCCTTCTTTTCCGTCTTCTATACTTAACCAAATTCTCATTTCTCTTTTCCTTGTACTTTATCTTTCTCGTCACTTAGTCGTTTTTCCGAAAATATCTAGTTGCGCGGGTTGGCGGACTTAGAGTTTAGGATTCCTACATCGACCCCTCTTCCGTGTTACACAATATGCACTCAAAAGTTCTGATCAATACAATTTGACCGTCGGGTCGTCATGTCTCCTCAGGAACCCTCGCGAGCCTATCTTGGAGCCCGTCTTCCAGATTCCTACATCAACCCCTCTTCCGTGTTACACAATATGCACTCAAAAGTTCTAATCAATACAATTTGACCGTCGGAGCCTCATGTTTCTCTAGAAACCTTGTCAGCCTATTTTGAAACGCGTCTGACCGCTTTCCACGACCATTTCTTGCAATTTCTTTCACGAATCGTAGACAATTTCTTATTCTTGGTTGTTGTTTTCTGTGACCGCCACCTTTGCACTTCTTTCCAAGTATATGCAATAAGTATATAACTTCTCCAGAAACATGCAGAAAAGATCTTGCGAGGAAATGGGATATATATTACATATGTGAATATATTATCCCTTATTTTCCGTCTTCTATACTTGGCCAAATATCTGTTTTCTTTTCCTTGAACTTTATCTTTCTTGTCACTTATTCATTTTTTCGAAAATGTCTAGCTGCGCGGGTAGGCGTACTTGCGGGTTCACGCTTGCACTTGTGCTCTTATATCGCAACACCGACCGACCGCTTCCCCAATCCATACCCAACCACTTCTCCGACTCGGGATTCCCGGTAGGCAGGCTCTAGATTGGACTTCTATTGTTCCATGACCTGCGAACAATACTGTGACTTCCGCGATATACAAATTTACAACCGGACTCAGATCATGCAGTCTTATGTAATACAGTCTACCTATCATGCCCTCTTCCATGGTACAAATTTTGCACTAAAAACTTTCGAGACACACAATTTGACCGTCGGGTCCTCACATCTCCTGTGGAACTATTGTCAGCCTATTTTGAAGCCTGTCCGTCTGCTTTCCATACTTCCCCATTTCTTCTAATTTCTTTCACGGATCGTCGGGTTGGTGAGTTCAAGAAATATCCAATTCCTAATCGATGTTTCCTGTGCCAGCGCCCTTTTGCAATTAACAATTAACACTTATATATAAGATCTTATTTCTAAGTATGCAATTAGCAAGCGTTAATGCTAAACCAGGATTTGAGGAGATCTCCAATTGATACACATGAAACCAAAATTTTTGGATGATTATAATATCCCCTCTGAGTGTTAATTTCAAACACCATGGAATGTCATTTGCGCGTTGTCGGGTTGGTTCGTTCACGAAATCTTCAATCCTCGATTCTGAAAACGAGTCCGACCGGCCGTTTCCCTATTCCATACTTAGCCACTGTCCTGGAATTTCACAAATATACAAACCTGCCGCTGAACTTCCCCACCATGCTCTCTTCCGTTTTACACGTTTTGTAGTCAAAATTTCTGATACATAAAATTTGATCGTTGGACACTCGTTTGCCCTCTTTCGTGGTACACATTTTGCACTGAAAAATTTCGAGACATACAATTTGACCGTCGGGTCCTCACGTCTCCTGTGGAACTATTGTTACCCCATTTTGAAGCTCGTCCGTCTGGTTTCCATACTTCACCATTTCTTCAAATTTCTTTTACGGATCATCGGGTTGGCGGGTTCAAGAAATATCCAATTCCTAATCGTTGTTTCTTGTGCCTGCACCCTTTTGCAATTAGCAATTAGCAATTATATATAAGATCTTAATTCTAAGTATCCCTTGTAACCCTATTTTGAATCCCATCCGACCGCTTTTCAGAACTTGCCATTCGTTCCTTGCTCTCCCTCGTCTCCGTGACCTTCACACTTGTCTATAATAAAAAAAATGTTTTTATATATATAGTACATTTTGCACTGAAAACGTTTGAGACATACAATTTGACCATCGGGTCCTCACATCTCATGTGGAACTATTGTCACCTCATTTTTTAAGCCCGTCCGTCCGCTTTCCATACTTCGCCATTTCTTCAAATTTCTTCTGCGGATTGTCAGGTTGGCGGGTTCAAGAAATATCCAATTCCTAATCGTTGTTTCCTTTGCCCGCGCCGTTTTGCAATTAACAATTACCAATTATATATAAGATCTTATTTCTAAGTATGCAATTAGCAAGCGCTAATGCTAAACCAAGATTTGAGGAAATCTCCCATTAATACGCATAAAACCAAAATTTTTGGATGGTTATATTATCCCTTCCGAGTGTTAATTTCAAACATCATGGAATGTCATTTGCGCGTCGTCGGGTTGGTCCGTTCACGAAATATTCAATCCTCGATTCTGAAAATGAGTCTGACCAACTGTTTCCCTATTCCATACTTAGCCACTTTCCCGAAATTCCGCAAATATACGAACCGGCCGCTGAACTACCCCATCATGCTCTCTTTTGTTTTACACGTTTTGCAGTAAAAAATTCCGATACATAAAATTTGACCGTGGGACACTCGCCTCTCTTGATTATCCCCCGTAACCCTATTTTGAATCCCGTCCGACCACTTTTCAGACCTTTCCATTTGTTCCTTGCTCTCCCTCGTCTCCGTGACCTTCACACTTGTCTATAATAAAAAAATGTTTATATATATATATATCTTGTTTCTAAATATTTAACCAAGATTTTGCGAAGAGTTATATTATCGGCTCCAACTGTTCATTTCAACCATCGTCTGGAGCAAACCAACGTTCTCATAAACCTATGGCATCAACTCAACATCATTTTTGTGGAGATACAGTGAACATCTTCGGGTGCGAGGACCAAAACTTCCAGTGGTCCAGGGCATATTCTTATTACTCAACCCCTGTTGTCCAGAACAAAGTAATTTGGACCTCTGGGATTGCTCATGCAGGCTGTGTCCATGAAGTTTTTGACTGTAAGGAGTTGGTCTCTTGGTGTGTCGATAAATTTATTTCAGACAAAAGAATTATTCCACTGCGGGACCGCTCTTTTGTTTCTTTGTCACCTTAGGTCTTCCGCCAGATGTTAAGATTGTCGGAGCCAACATTGACGTTCAAAGGAGAAGATTCCAAACAACTGCTAGCAAAGCATAATAATGGGTTGGACCTCTTGCCCGATTTATTAGAAGACCCGATGGTAGTTCTTGAAGATATCACAAGCTTGCAGGTCAGTTCATTTAGAAATCCATTCATCGAAATTGCTTGGATTTTTACAAGAATAACAGGACATGAGTCCACATCAACTATTTCCCGGATGGCTCTTTATATTCTGTATTTCACAGTTAAGGAACAAGCCATTTTTTATTGGTGCAAGTTAATTTCCCATGAAATATGTTCCCAATTGTCAAGCTTCAAAAGGGAAAATAAATTTTATATGTCATGCTACTTAGTTTTTGCGATAACACATTGTTTTCAGTTTCCATAACTGTCTCTGTCCAAGAATGTCAACTGTGAATTCGACCCAGTAACGTTCTGGTACCAGGCCTTGTGGAAGCACAAGGCCTCCCACTGTTTTTATGAGGTTTTTAATGGCTTCATGTCTGTTTTCAAAGTTTTGTTGTTAGGAGAAGATGCTTCCCGCATATCTGAATAAGCAACCAATTTTTTGGATAGGAAGGGGACACTTGAACATTTGGATAATTACACTGTGATAAGTATTTTTGGCTCCAGGTAAAAACCTTCTCTCCTTCCATGTCACATTATGGACAAAATGTTTGTTACAGAAGTAGCACGACAATACAACTATTGGTTGCATCTATTCCAAGAGAAGAGAAAAAAATAGTTCATTCCTCTGCCTTGGAAAGTTGGGGACTTTGTGTTGAGGAACATCAACAAAATTGACATATTTGCATCCCATTCTAGCAACTTTAACCTAATATAGGATGAAAGCCTAAGAGGGTTCGACCCTAATAATAGTTTTCTACAACATTTACAAACACTTGGCTTCGACAATTGTTTTTTCAAAAAACACCTGATCGAAAACAAAGACACTAGCAACAACGCTCTTACTTCTGATGTCGATGACCTAGACACACTGCAAAGCAACACTAAATTGTACAGGCAACAGGGAAAAGGCCCCGGTGAGCAGAGTGTTCAATCGACGAATAACACTCCCAAAATAACGACATCTCGGAGCATCGCTCCAACGACCCACCACAACAACAAAGCAACTCAAAGTTCTTGAAATGGAGGAGGAGATAACGACCCTCCTCACTCTAAAATTTATAATTCTCACAAGATTCCAATAGACAAGAAGAGAAAAAAAATTGTGGGACAGGCGGAAGAGCCCGGAATTCAGAGTGAGAACATGGAACTTGAGCCTGATCTGGATAACGTACTCCGCTACCTTGATCAGCCCAGAGATGCGATCTAGCATAGTCGTCCAATGGACATATCTGATACAGAAAATTTTGATGAAGATGAATCCTTCGTGTTCCAGAGCGTTGTTTTTGACAGCCAGTCCAAAAAATTGATTATTGAAAAAAAAATGTAAAAAATAAGAAAGGAAAATCTCATTTAGAGGTTAACCTTGCGAACATGCGACTGTCCCAAATCTGTCAACTTCACATAGCGACCGAAGATGCACTTGATGATTCCATTGGAGGCATCGAGGCCGAGAATGGTAGACTTAAGGATCGGGTCAAGGAATTGGAAGAGGCTTTGATTCCTATGCCATTGCTTGCCAATCCTTTGGCAATAGCCATGCATGCCATCCCTGCAACCAAGTTAAAAGGATCCTCCATCCTCCTCGCATCGTGTAGAGGATATATGGAGAATAATATCAATAAAATAATGGAACTAGTTACTGAGGCGTGGGAAACATCACAAATGATCTAAAAATGAAGAAGACTTGAAAAACTTGAATAAATATTGCAAGTGAAATGTTATGTGTTTAAAGCAACAGGATCAATTTGCAACACATAAATCAAGGATTACTTATGCAAAATACACATAGA
>ML785353.1:70313-90995 GCA_009831015.1 Picea engelmannii | reverse complement strand
TTACGTTTGTTCAAGAAGGAAGAAAGTGCTTTGGATGTACTTTTCTCGATGTGAACTCTCCATCAAGTTGCTTGAAACCCTAACAAGCAAGAAATAAGACAGTCCAATAGTCCAGAAAGAAGACTCGAAATCCATTAAAAAAATAGTGAAGGTGCTTTTTAAAACAAGGTGAAACCCTAAACAGATCGGTCGAGTAGGAGAATGGAAAAATGATGGAGATGAGTTCAAATAAACATGGATAGTGGCATTAAATGGTCATATGCCAAGAAGTGTCCAATTTTTTCAACATATAAATTACTTTTATTGATTACTTTCATTAACTTTGAAAACGGGTTTGCTTTACCCTTGACTGTATAGTGTGGTCATTGTTTGCTATGATAACTTGGCCAATCTCCATGAAGAATTTCTCTACATTTATTAATATGGATTAATGCCATGGATCTATATGAAGGGGTCACAAAATGTTTCTTGGGTTATACAACATTTTTTTTTTGGTGTTATAAAGGGGTGGGTTTTTTTTTTTAAAGTTTGCAAATGGAGTTATAAGGGGTCCAACATATTAAATAAATTGAATTGAAATTGAATAAGGGGGTCTTAGGATCTTTGTGTGCACCTTAGTCACTATTAGCTTCTTGTATTTTTTGGCATTCATGCAACAACGATAATATAATGGATCCACTCTTACAAAGAAGACCACAACTACAAAATACACAAGTGATCTAATAATTGACAGATAATTAAAATTGGCAACAAATTTGGCATGCACAACATGATACAAAATTTTGTGGCATCAACTTAGAACAACTCTCTTGCATTTGTAATAAGTTTTTTTGTTGATGTAACTTTTTGAAGTTGTAAGCAAACATTTTTTACTAATTTTTTGGTACAACCTGCCTGAAATGGAATAAGGGGGTTCTCAAAGAGGTTTCCTTCATAGTTTTTAAGGTGTTCTAAAAAAATATGTTTTTTGACTAGGCAATTGACATCATTTGATGATGACACTAAGGAACAAGAAAACAAACTTGCACTTGTTGATTGTGAGTTGCAGACATTTTCCTTTGATGAAGTCAGTGTAGCCTTGACTGATGACACAAAAAACAAAGTGGATAAATTGAAGGTTCAACATGATGATCAAGTTGAAAATATAGATAACTTTGTTAGACCATGGGAAGAGTTATAGTTTAAACGAAACATATATGGGTTAAGATATGAAAAGGATCATCGTAACCTTTTTCATATACCTAATTATTGTAAACCAATTACATTTATAAGAGGTGGTATTTTGGTTAATGTTGATAGGAAGGAAGAACTTGATAAGGAACATGTACAAGATGTTGATCATGATGTCGATACAAATGATATTATTATTAAGGATATTAATACAAGTATTTAGGATTTGTTGGTTGATGATGCTCAGTTGAACAAAGAACTTGTATTGTGTAAACATTGTCCCCGAGTTGTCCATGTTGAGTTAAACTGTTTTGATCTCCACCCATGTGTTTTTTGTCGGAAGAAAAACCATGTTTCGGAAAGGTGTTGGAATCGACTAAAGATTAAGAGAAAACAAGTAAATTTTGAATTTGTTGGAGTTTGGAAGTTAAATTATTAGAACGATCTTATCGACGAGTTTATACACATGTACAACCATACTTTATTGGAGATATTTCTACAATTGACGAACATAAATGTTTTTCAGGAATGGATGAGAGGGCATGATCGGGGCCTGCTTGATGTAATCTTCTAAGCTGAAGATCAAGTCTCCAGACTTCACTCGAAGATGTTTTGATTACCATTTTCCACTTTTAGGGGGGTATATCTCATTATATAGACTTATCACTTTTCAATCAACAAAGGGGAAAATATCGATATGTTAGACTTCACGTTTCAAAGTCTAACTTACATGATTGTAGTTTATGATGATTGATTATGGATTCAAGATTCGGGATTGCAGATGAGTTTATGACTTTAGGATGATGGATGATCGAGGATTGTTTCAAGACATGATGCTTGTTTCCTAATTGGATGATGGATTTGATAGCACACATGACTCACATAGAGTCTTTGATTAGTAAGGATTTTTAGGAGATTGATGATTTCCAGGTTATTGGATATTGGATGGGTGGTTTGCCACTTTTTGGAATTTGATGGATTGTCCGACATGTTTGATGGACATTTGGGTTCGATATTTGGAGTAGTACCCGCAGTTTACCTCGTTTACTACTCAAAGGTTTTTTGGCTATAGGATTTTCATATACAGGTTTTGGATGTTGTTTGACACTTTTTTTCTGTAAGCAAGATTTTTGACAATTTTTTTGTGTGTCAATATGTGAGAGCTTCATAGTCTTTGGACTTCTCAAGGATGATCTTTTGACATTGCAAAAGACACATGATTATTCTTTTATTTTCTCTTGGCACATTGGATTGCGAGGGATTCTCAGGATATGAGATGTGTTAGACTTGCAACTAATTCACTTCTCATCGAGATTTTCTCTCATTGGTTTGGGTTCACTTCAATGACCACTCGGAGGATATCTGGCTCATTTGATTCACAGTGAGTTTTCTAGATTTAGTTTTCATCATCCACATTTGTCGGGTTTTTCAGGCGGATCTTCATCGACACGCATGAGGTTTCATACCATGAGTTACAATTTGAAGGCTTGGATATGTTATCATCTTTTGCACTAGTTTTTGTTGCTAGCTAGTACATTTGTAGGAACTAATGATTAAAGGGAGATTGTTAGCATTATTGCTCATAATCATAGTCCTAATACCACCTTGTTAACGTGAGTTAGTTATATGGACCGTTAATGGTGGTTATTGATCATTGTACTATATGTATGTATTTTGTGAATACATTAATGTGGAAATTAGTGGCTTATGCCTTTTACTGTCATCTCCTTGTTTCTTGATCTTCTTGATCTTTCTTGGTTTTCTTCATTATGTTTTTGTCCTATTTTCTATCATGTTGGTCAAAGCTTTGTGCTGATAACAAAGGGGGGTTTGTTAGAAATAATCCTAAGTCCTAACTAAGACCTTAACAATCAATTATTTATGATACGGTTGTTGGGTCATTACTTTGAGATGAATTATTAATGTACCATTGATGTACATATTATTTGACCCTGCTTGGTGCCTTTTCCGTCCGTCTTCTTTATTTTGACGGTTATTTGATTTTATTGGTTTATCATTCTTGCTCCTCATTCTATCATGTGGTATCATAGCACATTTATGATCGGGTAGCCTTGAGCATTCATAATCTATCAAAGCCTCTTTAGTCTTAAGTAACATGATTGATCCTCTATGATAATTTTTCCATGGGGAGTGAAGTATAATGAGAGTGTGTGACAAAACATGATCAATTGGCAGATACCAGAGAAAATGGATATCAACACTACAATTTATGTTTTCATAAAGTTGCCACCACCAACAAAGGTATTCTTAAACTCTTATAAATATCTGTTGAGAATGATTATATCTTTTGAGTCATTCAGACATGTTGTATGATGTAAGCAATTGGATTTTCAATTCTTTGAATTTTGAACAGTATTGAGCATAAGTCTGACGGTGCAAGATGCATGAGAGTATCTCTGGAAAAAAAAATTCCACCAGACAAATTTGGGTTCGAAGTTGTATCTACACTATTCTGGAAACACATCAGAGACTCACAAAAATTGTGTTGTTACATATTTTTTTTATTAGTTATCTGGCTAGAAAGTGGTTCAGATAGAAGCATTTTAGTGTAGTTCACTAAATGTTCTTTCCACAAGCAAAGGACATATGAAAATTCGCATGTCCAAAGGTGCATAAGGAGCGTTGAAGTTTTCCCATATTTCCTGCGGACTCTGTACATGTTTAACCAAGTTAAAGACCCAAATTTAGCAAAAACTGAAATAAGCATCGGAAGATACATACAAGTTTGCACGTGTTTGGAGAAATAACTTGGCTTCCAAGCATCGCTTTGCGATCTGGGCATATTGAAAGGATCACCTCACAACAACCCTAATTTTGGGCGTATTATAAATAAATAAATAAAGCATAGGCGATTACAAGCATCATAGCATCAACATTCACACTTTGGACCAATGACAGTTACATGATCTCCAATGTTGCTTTGCTAGGAGATGTCAATCCCTTCGTCGTTTTGAGGAGTTGAGAGATGAGCACCATACGAAGATGACTCATTCTAGAATGTTTTCCATCAAATCTCGTGTCCCTAAAGGGCTTCTGCCTACAGTCTATCATGCATGAAGTTTGCAAAAAAAAGGGAAATAGAAAATGACTCAGATGTTGCTCGGATGTTAGTTTCGAAATAAAAAAAAACAAAAAACAAAATAGTTACTCCTCAGAGATTTGATTCACTTCTCTGTAAGGCCTAGGCTCTTTTCATGGTTACTCTCATCCATCTTTCAGGAGCTTATATATATTTAGAGTCGCGAGTTGATGAAGTGTGAGCAATACACAATTATTGTTTGAAAGAAGTGGGCGACCTGGTAGCTATTTATGGAGATGAAACTCGCCTCTGCCTCGACATTGATCATTTCTCAACTAGATTCACATGTAAATGCACATGAGTATAACTTCCATTTACTCTATTCTTTGTTGAATTCGTTCTTTGCTTGTTATGTTTGTTCTAGAAGGAAGAAAGTGCTTTGGATATACCTTTCTCGAAGTGAACTCTCCATAAAGTTGCTTGAAACCTTAAAAAGCAAGAAAGAAGAGAGTCCAACAGTCCAAATAGAAGACTTGAATTCCATTAAAAAATTAGTGAAGGTGCTTTTTAAAACAAGGTGAAACCCTAAATAGATCGGTCAGGTATGAGAACGGAAAAAAGATGGAGATGAGTTCAAATAAACATGGATAGTGGCATTGAATGGTTTTATTCCAAGAAGTGTCCAATTTTTCCGACATATAAAGTACTTGTATTGATTACTTTCATTAAGTTTGAAAACGGGTTTGCTTTGCCCTTGACTGTATAATGTGGTGATTGTTTGCTATGATAACTTGACCAATCTCCACAAAGAATTTATCTACATTTATTAATGTAGATTAATGCCATGGATCTATATGAAGGGGCTCATAAACTTTTTTATTATTGCGAGGAATTACAAGAGCACTTGCATAAATTGTTTCTCGGAGTTACAAGGCATTTTTTTTTGCAAAACTGTAATTGGTGTTATAAGGGGGTGGTTTTTTTTATTTTTTATTTTTTTTTTATTTTTTTTTATTATATATTTTTTTTAAGTTTGCAAACAAAGTTATAAGGGGTCCGACATATTAAATAAATTGAAATTTGTTCTCTCATCCTAGACTTGCCCGAAATTAAACAAGGGGGTCTTAGGATCTTTGTGTGCACCTTAGTCACTCTTAGCTTCTTGCATTTTTTGGCATTGATGCAACGACGACAATATAATGGATCCACTCATACAAAGAAGACCACAACTAAAAAATACACAAGCGATCTAATAATTGACGGGCAATTAAAATTGGCGACAAATTTGGCATGCACAATAGGATACATAATTTTGTGGCATCAACTTACCTCTTGCCTTTGTAATAAGTATTTTTGTTGACGTAACTTTTTGAAGTTGTAAACAAACATTTTTTACTAATGTTTTTGTACAACCTACCTGAAATGGAATAAGGGGGTTTTCAAAGAGGTCGCTTTCATAGTATTTAAGGTTTTCTAAAAAAATAAAGTTTTTGACTGGGCAGTTGACGTCATTTGATGATGACACCAAGGAACAAGAAAACAAATTTAAGGAGCAAGAAAACAAACTTGTGCTTGTTGATTGTGAGTAGCAGTCTTTTTCCTTTGATGAAGTCGGTGTAGCCTTGACTGATGACACTGAAAATAGAGTCGATAAATTGACGGTTCAACATGAGGATTAGGTTGAAAATATAGATAATTGTGTTAAACCATGGGAAGAGTTATAGTTTAAACGAAAGAGATATGGGTTAGGATATGAAAAGGATCATCATAACCTTTTTCATTTAACTAATTATTGTAAACCAATTACATTTATAATAGGTGGTCTTTTGGTTAATGATGATAGGAAGGAAGAACTTGATAAGGAACATGTTTAGGATGTTGATCAGGATATCAATACAGATGATACTATCATTGAGGATATTAATATAGGCATTGAGGATTTGTTGGTTGATGATGCTCAGTTGAACAAAGAACTTGTATTGTGTAAACATTGTCACCAAGTTGGCCATGTCGAGTTAAATTGTTTTGATCTCCACGCATGTGTTTTTTGTGGGAAGAAAAACCATGTCTTAGAAAGGTGTTGGAATCGACTAAAGATTCAGAGAAAACATGTAAATTTTGAATGGTTAGGGACTTGGCGTTGGAGTTTGGAAGCTAATTTATTGGAATGATATTATCGATGAGTTTATACACAGGTACAACCATACTTGATTGGAGATATTTCTACAATTTACGAAAATTAAATAAGGGGGTTATCAACGAGGTTGTATTCATAGTTTTTAAGGTGTTCTAAAAAAAAAGGTCCTCACATTTTTAAAATCTTACAACTCTTGCATATTACGCACTCTTCTTAATGGAGAGGATTGAAGAAATATTTACAATAATTCACACATTAATTAACTCAACTTTGGAATCTGCAATTGCAATAAATAAGAGCACTCTCACCTCAATGCTTACTTGCTTCCAAGTAATGCACAAGAAACTTGATATGTTCAAACTTCAAAACAAACTCTTATATGAAGAATTTAGTCTCCTTCGACACCAACAATGTGATTTCACACTACTTCTAGATAATTCGTTGTTTGGATTACATATTGACGAAAAAAACAACATTAAGGATGAAAATGACTTCAATGAAGACACTCAGTTGACTGATTACGACACTTATACAGATGAAGATGTGTTGGAAGTCCCTATGACAAAAAGCGTTGCGGATAAATGTGAGGAAGCAATTAGAATTGTTTGGTCGTGGGAAGAATTACAATTTAAACATAATCGATATGGATTAGGATACAACAAGGTTCATGATAACCTTTTTATTCCTAATTATTGCAAACCTATTTGCTTTGTAAGTGGAGGTTTTTTTAATGATAATTGAAAGATAGAGCTTGAGGATATTGGTAAGGAACAGGTACATGGGATTGTTAAGGATGATGATGTTGCTACAAGTATTGCAAAATTGTTTGATGCTCAATTGGATAATGAACCCATACAATACAAACACTATCACCAGTTTGTCCATGTTGAGTTATACTGTTTTGATCTCCACCCATGTGTTATTTGTGGGAAGGAAAACCATGTCTCAAAAAGGTGTTGGAAGCGATCAAAGATTTAGAGGAAATAGGTAAATTTTGAACGGCTAGGGACTTCACGTTGGCGTTGGAAGCTAAGTTATTGGAAATATGTTATCAATGAGTTTATACACAGGTACAACCATACTTGATTGGAGATATTTCTACAATTGATGGACATGAATGCTTTTCAGGATTGGATGATACATGGCATGATTGGGGCTCGCTTGATGTAGTCTTCTGAGTTGAAGATCGAGTCTTGAGACTCCACTCGAAGATGGTTTGATTACCCTTTTCCACTTTCAGGGGGGTATATCTCATTATCTAGACTTCTCATTTTTCAGTCGACATNGGGGGGGATATTGATTGATAAAAATAAGAGAAAGAATATAGCCAAGATAGTAAAACAACTAACAAAATCAAGAAGAAAAAGAAGACGGTCCAAAAAGGCACCAAGCCAAGTCAAATAATATGTACATCAATGGTACATTAATAATACATCTCAAAGTAATGACCCAACAACCGTATCATAACTAACTAGTTGTTAAGGTCTAGTTAGGACTTAGGATTATTTCTAACAAACCCCCCTTTGATATTAAGTCCATACAAATGTCTCAACTCAACAACAAAAGACTAGTGCAAAGGTTGATAAGTCTTCAACTTGTAACTCATGGTCTAAAATCTCATGAGTGTCAATGAAGATCTCCCTGAAAAACTACCAAAACTGGAGGCTTAAACCAAGTCTAGAAGACTCATTGTGTAACAAATGAGCTAGACAACCTGTAGGTGTTCACTGAAGTGAACCCAAAAATATGAGAGAAAACTATGATGAGAAGTGAATTGACTACATGTCCAACACATCCCAAGTCTTGAAAATGCCTGATAATCTTGAATGCACCAAGCACAAATGCAGAAGAAATATCTTACCTCTGCTAGATCCGAAGATCATCCATGTAAAGTCCAAAGACTATCGAGTGAACAAATAAGTTTACAAACTACTCTCAGAAAACGACACACTAAAAAACTGTCAAGAATCCAACTGACAGAAAAAAAGTGTTGAAAGGCATATAAACCCTGTATCCATAAAAACTTATGTCCATAAAAATCCTCTGTGTAGTAAAACAAGTGAATCATTGGTACTATCGCAAATCCAAACCGTCGATCAAAAATGTCGAACTGTCATCAAGGTGTTGAACTATCAAACCACCATCAAAGTCACAAGGTGACTGAAATCCATCAAATGCCAAAATGTCGCAAGTCATCCATCCATCCAATATCCATCAAAATCCTGAATCTGTAAAAAAATTCCAAGTGCTAAATTGTCTCAGTGAAAATCCTATGAAGGTCAAAGTGACCAATCCAAATCCATCCTCCAACTAGGGAAAACACATCATGTCCTGGAACAATCCTCAATCATCCACCATCCCAAAATAATCAATTCACTTGTAATTCGGTAAGTTAGACTTTGAAACTTGAAGTATGACATATCAATATTCCCCCCCTATCGACTGCAAAATGACAATTCTAGATAATGAGATATACGCCCCTTGAAAGTGGAAAAGGGTAATCAAATTGTCTTTGAGTGGAGTCTAAAGACTTGATATTCAACTTAGTAGACTATATCAACTGGGCCACGATCATGCGGTGTATCATCCAATCTCGAAAAACATTCATGTTTGTCAACTATAGAAATATCTCCAATCAAGTATGGTTGTACCTATGTATAAACTTGTCCATAACATTTTTCCAACAACCGAGCTTCCAAATGCCAACGTGAAGTCCAATGCATTCAAAATTTATCTATTTCCTCAGAATCTTTGATCGCTTCCAACACCTTTTCGAGACATGATTTTTCTTCCCATAGATAACACATGGTGGAGATCAAAACAATATAACTCAACACTGCCAAACCGGTGACAATGTTTGCACTGTATGGGTTCATTATCCAATTAAACATCATACAAATCTGCAATAATTGTAGCAACATCATCATCCTAGAAAATCCCTTGTACATGTTCCTTACCAATATCCTCAAGCCTCGTCTTTCAATTATCATTCAAAAAACCTCCACTTACAAAGAAAACAAGTTTGCAATAATTAGGAATAAAAAGGTTATCATGAACCTTGTTGTATCCTAAGCCATATCGATTATGTTTAAATTGTAATTCTTCCCACGGCCAAACAATTATAATTGCTTCCTCACATTTATCCACAACTTGTTTTGTCATAGGGACTTCCAACTCATCTTCATCTTTATAAGTGTCATCATCAGTCAACTGAGAGTCTTCATTGAAGTCATTTTCATCCTTTATGTTGTTTTGTTCGTCAATATGTAATCCAAACAATGGATTATCCATAACTAGTATGAAATCACATTGTTGGTGTCGAAGGAGACTTAATTATTCAGATAATAGTTTGTTTTGAAGTTTGAACATATCAAGTTTCCTGTGCATTACTTGCAAGCAAGTAAGCACTGTGGTGAGAGTGCTCTTATTTATTGCAATTGCAGATTCGAGAGTTGAGTTAATTAATGTGTGCAATATTGTAAATATTTCTTCAATCCTCACCATTATAAAGAGTGTGTAACATGCAAGAGTTGTAAGATTTAAAAAATGTGAAGACCTTTTTTTTTAGAACACCTTAAAAATTATGAAGGTGACCTCTTTGAGAACCCCCTTATTCCATTTCAGGTAGGTTGTTTTTTTTTAATCTTACAACTCTTGCATATTATGCACTCTTCATAATGGTGAGGATTGAAGAAATATTTACAATACTGCACACATTAATTAACTCAACTCCGGAATCTACAATTTCAATAAATAAGAGCACTCTCACCACACTGCTTACATGCTTGCAAGTAATGCACAACAAACTTGATATGTTCAAACTTCAAACAAACTATTATCTGAAGAATTATCTCTCCTTCGACACTAATAATGTGATTTTATACTACTTCTGGATAATCCATTGTTTGGATTACATATTGACGAACAAAACAACATTAAGTATGAAAATGACTTCATTGAAGACTCAGTTGACTGATGATAACACTTATAAATATGAAGATGAGTTGGAAGTCCCTATGACAGAAAATGTTGCAGATAAATGTGAGGAATCAATTATAATTGTTCGGTCGTGGGAAGAATTACAATTTAAACAAAATCAATATGGCTTAGGATACAACAGGGTTCATGATAACCTTTTTATTCCTAATTATTGCAAACTTGTTTGCTTTGTAAGTGGAGGTTTTTTGAATTATAACCAGAAGACAAAACTTGAGGATATTGGTAAGGAATAGGTATAAGGGATTGTTGAGGATGATGATGTTGCTACAAGTATTGCAAATTTGTATGATGTTCAATTGGATAATGAACCCATACAATGCAAACATTGTCATTGATTTGGTCGTGTTGAGTTATACTGTTTTGATATCCACCCATGTGTTATCTCTAGGTAGAAAAACCATGTCTCAGAAAGGTGTTGGAAGCGATCAAAGATTTAAAGGAAACAAGTAAATTTTGAATGGTTAGGGACTTCACGTTGGAATTTGGAAGCTATGTTATTGGAAAAATGTTATCGACGAGTTTATACACAAGTACAACCATACTTGATTGGAGATATTTCTACAGTTGACAGTCGTGAATGTTTTTCAGGATTGGATGATATAGGGCATGATCGAGCTTGCTTGATGTAGTCTTTTGAGTTGAATATAGACTCTTCAGACTCTGCTCAAAGTTGGTTTAATTACCCTTTTCCACTTTTAGGGGGGGTATATCTCATAATCTAAACTTCTCATTTTTCAGTCGTTAGAGGCAAATATATTGATATGTCATACTTCAAGTTTCGAAGTCTAACTTACAGAATTACAAGTGAATTTATGATTTCAATATGGTGGATGATCGAGTTTTGTTCCAAGACACGATGTTTGTTTTCTGGTTGGAGGGAATTTGGATTGGTCATCTTGACCTTCAAAGGATTTTCACTGAGACAGTTTAGCACTAGGCATTTTTTTACGGATTCAGGATTTTGATGGATATTGGATGGATGGATGACTTGCCACATTTTGGCATTTGATGGATTTCAGTCACCTTGTGTCTTTTATGGTGGTTCGACAATTCAACACCTTGATGACAGTTCGACATTTTTTATTGATGGTTTGGATTTGTGATAGTACCAACGATTCACCTGTTTTACTGCACATAAGATTTTTATGGATGCAGGTTTTCATGGATACAAGTTTTGGATGTTGTTCGACACTTTTTTTCTGTCAGCAGGATTTTTGAAAGTTTTTTTATGTGTCGACATGTGAGAGCTTCATAGTCTTCAAAATCTCAAGGATGGTATTTTGATGTTGCAGAGGACATATGATTCTTTTGTTCTTTTCTCTTGGCACATTGGATTGCCAAGGTTTTTCAGGATATGGGATGTGTTAGACTTGCAACTAATTCAATTTTCATCAGGATTTGCTCTCACTAGTTTGGGTTCACTTCAGTGACCACTTGAAGGATTTATTGCTCATTTGATGCACAATGAGTTTTTCAGATTTAGTTTTCAGCATCCACATTTGGTAGGTTTTTCAAGTGGATCTTCATTGACACTCGTGAGTTACAGATTGAAGACTTCGATATGTTATCAACTTTTGCATTGGTTTTTGTTGCTAAGTTGATACATTTGTACAAACTTAAGATTGAAGGGGGGTTTGTTACAAATAATCCTAAGTCCTAACTAAGATCTTAACAATCAGTTAGTTATGATACAGTTGTTGGGTAGTTACATTGAGTTGTATTATTAATGCACCATTGATGTACATATAAGTGACTTGGCTTGGTGCCTTTTCCACCCATCTTCTTTTCCTTCTTGATTTTGTTAGTTATTTTGCTTTCTTGGCTATATTCTTGCTCTTATTTCTATCATTTATGTGTTGAACCGATATCTACTATTAGGCTGATTGATATTTTTGAAGATGCATCATAATCAAGTTCAAAACTAAAAGGAGCTTCAAGTTTACTGACAACCATCATGGAATAGTTTGCAAACAACATGAACAAAAGTGTTACTCTAATCCTTGACGATTGGGAATTGGCTACTAGTTCAACTAATATTTCTACAAGGATTCTAAATCTTAAAGAATATTTTCAAAAAGATGTAGAAAATGATGAATATTTTTAGAAGGAATTTGTCGACACTTTTAATGCTAGATTATCAAGTAGGAATGATGTCGATTGGAGGGAACAAAATCTTCCATCAAAAGTTCGACTCAAACAAATAGATGCATGATGGTTAATAAGAATTAAATGTTTATGATAAATGATTGTTGAATGTGATGCCAATAATTAAAAAAGAAGTGATTCATTTTTTAGATTTATTGATGTAACAAAGGAGTTTGAGGGTCCACATTTAATAATGGACACTATATTGCTTACAAAGGATCGGATGCAATAATGGTTGGATGCTCTCAAAATTTCATGGGTAAATGAATATAATGACCTAACTGAATTTTCGCGAGAAGAAACTAAAAAGTGGTCAATCCACCATGTTAACAAAAGTGAAGAGCAAGTGGATATAATCCATCAGTTAGGTTTTGAATTAAAGGATATCAAATATGAGATGTTTGATCTTTAGATCAAGCACGGGTTAACATTTGCACCATTACGAGGGTATATCGAACAATGGTTAAATAATGCTTTGGTCATAATAGTTGATCTAGAGTCTCAAGAAGTAGTTACAACCGTTAGGGTACCTGCAACTGAACATCATATAAATAAAACTTTAGCAAGAAAACAAAGGAGAGTTTTTCCAGCATAATAAATAGAGTAACCACTTCATTACGATTTTACCTTCTTCTATCCCTCTTAGTTAACAGTCATCCAATCTTTCTTTTTCATAGTCTGTGAGTATCAAAGGTTGATTCCTAACCGCATCTTCTCTTTTCTTCTAGGTCTTTTCATCTATTATATGGTCCATGGGAGCCCCTTCCACTCCGTTAGGACGAATGCATTTCATTTTCCTGATATTGTAAACTATTTTTAAACATTTGTATTTAAAGCTCCCAGAGAACTATCCGGGGCACATAGCTAATGTTATCTCAGACTTTGAGTTTTAAGCATGAGATTTCAAGTGTGTGTCTATCGAATCCCTTATGAGTTTAAATTGAAATAACATGTCAAGTTATTTCCATATGTGGTCCTTGACTCTCATCTTGCCAAATGATATTCCCCACTTTACCTTATTCTATTATGGAAATTGTGTGTCGTGGGATTCCTCATTTTACTCTTTTACAGTCTTGTATAATAGTTACCACTGTGAATATTTATTTTTGAACAAGCCCACCTATCTAGGAATGAATATTTATTTTTGTGAATATTTATTTGTATTTGTGTATTTTATTTATAAAAGAGGAGTACCACCTATCTAGGAATGAAGAAGGACTTATTCTTGTAATGTTATCCTCAATACTTTGAACAATCCTAGAGATCAACATGTATCTACAAGAGTCAATGGAAAAGTAAATGAAAATATAGGATAGAATGATGAATGTCCTTTGTTGCATTCATTTCCCTCCTCAAATGCAATGGACACAAAGTTTGTTAGGTTATTTAGTGTGCAAAGGGAAAAGGTTGGATGATTTGTTGCAAAAAAAAATACATGGTTGTATCGGGCAAGAAAAAGAGAAGTATGTTACTACCTGAATTATGCAAAGGTAGTGCAATATTGATTTTCAAGTTATAAAACAATGGACCCTGAAAGAAAGTTTCTGAAGGATGGGGAATGTGAGGACTTGGGCTCTATGGAGAGGTTGAGAATAGAGGGATGATATGAGAGTTCAGCGTTGGGGGTATGGTTTATAGGGAAACCTGGATTTATGTGAGTAAATTAGATTCAACAAATTAGAAAAATAATATGAATCACCAAAGAATCTTACCAGTAAAAAGAAGAAAAAATGTGTTAGAGTTCGAGAGAGGTATGTCAATTTGTTGTTGGGTGAATACATTCTCAACAAAGAAAGTTTTGGAAATGGGAAGCAAAACCCTCGCTAGAATTTCTTTAGGAAATAATTCTCGGAAAATGGGGCTTTGGATTGAGAAGGTTTGGGGATGGCTTAGCTTCTTCTTTAACATGGTTTTAGTTGGTGCTTCTGTGACATTGAATAAGAGATGCTTGAATCTCGGGTTTGACAGCTTATACCTAAGGAAATGGTCCCCTTGCTTTGACTCGCAAAGGGAAACAAGCTCATCACAACCCATTTACAATAAAACTACTAGGTTTTCCTTAAGAACAATGGGAAATAAAAGTTCTAACATAAATAAAAAATTATAGTTTGGGTCATGTTCAACGATTTAGATAATAGTTTCCTTGGAAGTCCTTCTAGAACAATGGCACAAATTTTAGTTGATCTAAATCTAAGGAAAGGCTTACCTAAGGTAATCGATAAAGAGATTGGTTGTAGGAAATATGTTCAGACGTTAAACTATGTTGGGGTTCCTTTTGATGCTCACAGTATCACTTTCTAGTCATGTGGCAAATGGTTGTTCTCCAACATTCACTAAGAGGGAATGAAAGAAAAATCCCCAGAGCCTCGAACTATAGTAAAGGCTAACCTAGTTATGAGTTTGAAGGTCATTGGGGGTGGGGTAAACACATAATCCCTAAGGAAGGTGATTTTAAAATGAATTGGCTCATACAAGGAAGCTTTGGTTATATAAGAAGCATTGTGCGAGAGGCCTAGAAGGTTGGTTGATGAATAAGGGGCATGAAATCTCTCAGATGTTCCAAAAGAAGAGATGGTCTTTAAATATCTATCAAGCTAGTAAAAAATAGATGTAATGGACCTAGAAGTGGGCATAAAGGTTAGCTCTAAGGTTACAGGTATGTCCTCATCTCCTACACCATTTAAGGTACACTATGAATTTATCAATACCTTAATTTTGATGGAGGATCAATGGCCTATTTTAGGGGAGTAAATTCTCTTTCTCAAAAATATTGTCACACAGAAAGTAGACCTAAACCTAAACCTATCAAAACCGATCAACCTTGTAGGGTTTCTAACCTGGGAGGTAAAGTACTTATCTTTCCTAGTCAAGATCCTATATCGCACAATAAGAGAAGTAAATTTCCAAGCACCAACACCTTCCCCTCCACTTCGGAATATTACACTACCTGTATTGGAAATAATTAGTACCTCCTGAAATATAGGAAAAAATATTGTTGTCTTGGAGGAAACCAAAGTGGAGGGGGGTATCAATTTTGATGTAGGGAGGGATGAGTCTGTCACACAGTTGGTTTAGGTTGATGGATAATTGGTATGGATTGTTGGTTTTCATTTATGTCAACTATTGGAGAGTGATATTGTAGATTGATGTCAACCCTTAGTGATTGATGTCACCCTTAGTGATTGATGTCAACCCTTGGAGAAAGTCCGGTAGCGAATTCTGGTAGCACAAAGGTTTGGGTAATGGACCCAAGGTTGTTTCATGTATACTGGTATGAGTTTTAATATATTTGAAGGTAAGACTATTCTATATGGATAGTACATGTCATTCCATTTCTGGTGGTATGTGGAATTTCACATAACTCCTCACGGTTAGAGAGTTATGACCATGAGAAGTTGGAGAACCCAGGTTTGGGTAATGGACCCAAGTTTGTTTGATGGATAATGGTATGAGTTTTGATATATTTGAAGGCAATACTATTCTATATGGATTGTACATGTCATGCCATTTCTGGTGGTATGTGGAACATCACATAATTCCTCACGGTTTGAGAGTTATGGCCTTACGAAGTTGGATGACTCTCATATGTTGGCTTGAAGCCCCAAAAGGTCAAAGAAGTCAAAGAGCTTGTAAAGAAGAAATTATTATTTAAATGATAAAGTAAGTGACAAAGTCAAGAAGGATTATTTAAATAATAAAATGAAGTGACAAAATCAAAGAAGATTATTTAACTGATAAAGTGAGGCGACAAAGTCAAGGAGGAATATTTAAATGATAAAGTAATGGAGAACTTTCTAATTATGGAAAGTGGTTAACCCTAAAAATGAGGAAAATAGGTTAAGTGACCTATAAATGGGTTAAGTGACCTAGAAATAGATTAAGTGACCTAGAAACGGGTTAAGTGACCTAGAAGATGCTTCTAAGGAAGATATTTGGAGAGTATAAATAAGAGGCAAGGCTCTCTCATTTTATATCACACTTGACAATATTGAATATCTATAGGTGATTGAGGTAACCAAAGGATATCTAATCCTTATTTCAGAGGGAAGGTGAAGAAAATAAGGCCATAATTCAAGGGAGGATAAATTCTTTTGATGATGCTTTCTAAGGTATGTTATTTACATGTCATCTCACCATTTTCGCAATAACTTTTTTTTCTATAATGATTCAGACCGTGAAATTGATAGAAAATTGAGGAAACATATCCAAGTATCTGTGGAAAAATTTTCATCTTGTGGGTCGTTGTATTTTTGGAGTTACACTCCGTGGAAAATAAGGTTTGTGGCTAGTCCTGAAATTAGTCTAAAACATGTGTTTCGGGTAAAAACATCATAACTTCTTCATAACATATCCAAATTCAATAAGACCAAATGTGTTGGCTAGAGTACAGTCTATAGTATTCTGTGTAACATTTTCAGATCCATTTAATAAATATTTCATGCATAGCACACTCTACAAGGTCGCTCTCTAGAATAAGCCAGAATTCAACTAGGTATGCCATTTTTGCTATAACTCATTTTCTGAGAGGTTCCAAGTAGTGCTACCCAGAGGAATTGCATAAAACACACTGAAGAACATTGTGTACTATTTTCATATATTTATTCATTACAGGTACATAGTTATGATTATTTCAAGTTAGGGTTGTTGACTAATCCCAAACTAGCCATGTGAGACTAAAGAAAAGTTTGATGAAAATGCTAGTCTCTTGTTGTGAAAGTTAAGGAAGGTTTGCAGGTATGTGATCATATACACCAGGTCTATTACAAAGTTACAAATCATATTTGGATGATGAAATTGATGATGGATTTTGGTTAAGGTACATGTTGGGTAAATGGTTGAGACAAGTAGTTGATGAGTTGGCACATACATGAGGTGTATAGTTGACGATGTTGGTACATATTGATGAGTAGTTGACACATGATTGGTACATACTTGGTACATGGTTGAATGCATTTGTTTATGGTACAAGTTGATTACAAGTTGTTTGGTACATGTTGGTGCATGGTTGATGCACTTGTTTATGGTGCAGGTTGATTACAGGTTGATGCATGGTTCAATTTTATTGGTACAGGTTTACATCAATATATCTCACAGTGATAGTGTAACAATGGTTCCATCATTCTACTTATACGTCAGGGCGGTTGGATGGGGCAATGACAGGTCGTTGTAGCCACCTTTCGGTTGTAGCCAGAGAACATAGGGGGTTGTAGCCTCCTTTTGGTTGTAGCCATATAATTGGGGAGTTGGAGCTTCCCTCAGGTTGTAGCCTGAGAAACTAGGGGGTTGGAGCCTCCTTCTAGTTGCAGCTGGAAAACAAAGGAAGTTGGTGCTTCCAATGAATATAATTCTTCAAGATATATAAGAAAAAACATTCTGTGGTTTTCTCTCGCTTTGGGTTTCCACGTAAAACACTGGTGTACTGTGTATGTGTATGATTGTTCATTTGTTCATTTCTTATTTACTTTGTAGTTATTGGATGATAATGATACATTGATATAACACTTGGATTATATGGTTAAAAATGATTAAATTGCTCTATTATCGATTCACCCCCCTCTTAGTAATCCAACAGAGTCTTAGCGTGCTTTAGAGAGAAATCATTCTTAAGCCATTCTAAAGACAAATTAATTCATGAAATCCAGGTGGGAAAAAAGTTAACTACTAAAGGGGCCCTTAGAACAGGACAAACCCTAGTTAAGGTTAATCCATGATGATATCCCTTAATGTAAGAGATACGAGCAATGTCCCTAAAACATTTCTATAGGAAGGCTAGTTCAAGTACATAAGCATGAGATTTTGTTGATCTAAGAGAACATGGGTGTAGGTAAGAAACTTGTTAGTGAGTTAGGTAAATTCTCGAAGGAGTGGGATTTTCTAACAGTGGATGCCAAAATGGGCTCAAGGGGTTTAATTATGGGAGGGAAGACAAGTTCCTTTCAAATTCTAACTTGTTTATTTTGATTTAGGTATTAGTGCACAATTGTATTCTACAGAGCTGGGAAGAGTCTATTTTGTGGCCAATATATATGGGCATTATGTTGACAAGGTCAAATATTGAGAAATCTTGTCATCACATGATTTTTTTTAGGCATGACATACCAATATTAAGTGTAGATCTAAATTTTACAACAAATAGATATTAAGTTTGGGGATTAGCTACAAAAGTTTACCGGTTAGCAAATTTCTTCGTCCACAAGATAAATATGGTTGGTTTAGTGGATGTGGAACCAATAAAATTGGTCCCAACTTGGAAGAACAATAGGGTGGAAAATGAGTTAGTTTCTAAGAGGCTTGATAGGTTTTTGGTATCATAATTTATATTAACTTATCCAACAAGGATTATATCCTCAATGGAAATAGGTGGTGATTATGATCACCTTGCTATTTTTCTTCAAATTGACAAAGAGGATAGAAAACCCCATAGTCCTTTCTAACTTAACCCAAAATGGATGGAGGATGAGGAGTTTTAGGAACTAGTTAAAGTAGGATGGCAGAGGTATGATGGACATGTAAGGGATATAGTATGTCAACAATTTACATCTAGTATGAGGAGAGTAAAATCACTAATTTATAATTGGGCCCACGACAAGTTCAGAAACCAAGATAGGGATTTTACGAAAGTGGAGAGGTAAATTGTATATTTATTAGGAATAATGATGGAGGGGAATATTATGAAAGAAAATAAGTAAGGTCAAAGGTTTTAGAGAAGAAGAAAATGGATATGATGGTAGTAATAAAATCTCAATCAAGAGTTAATTGGGTTTACCACGAGTGGTTTGTGCTAAGGGGTGTTTCCCCCCCACCCAAGTTCAATTCTCGCAAGTGACATGTTGAGCTCTTAAATGAGCAAGCTATTGAAAAAGAATCTACTTTCTACAAAATCTGGTTTACCCTGGGTACCATCCTCGAAATGAGGGTAAGTGCCCGGTGGGTTTCCCCGAGATCTCTTCCAAGTAAAAAATAGATTCTCAACGGAGAAAGCACTAGAAGGAAACACCAATTAGTGGAGGATTTTGTAGATCCACTTCTCCTTTCTTCAAGTTATTATTAGTTTTGGTGTAAACCTATCAGGTTTATTGAGGTAAGTTAAAAATATTTTATAAAAAAAATAGTATTTTTTCAAAAGTTCTTATCATTGCACCATATACATTAAACTGCACCCATGCGTAACCATAACACATGCACCGAGGTAGGTTGAATTATTTTATTTTAAAAAAAATTCTTGTTTTGTCAAAAAAATATGTGTTGGTGCACCAAATACATTCACAACATTCGTGTGTAACAATACTAAGCACAACGTGTTTATATTATCATTTTTTCAAGAAGTATCGTGTCCATGTGTCAAAATTTAATAGCACCAATGCATAACCCTACCATGCACATCAAGGTAGGTTAAAATATTTTATAAAAAATATCGGTTATTTTGATAAAAAAATTATAGTCAATGCACTAGATAGACTCAACCACATTGGTGTGTAACCCTACCACAAACATCAAGGTAGGATAAACTATGTTTTTTTTTTTTTTCTTAATTTCAGTTATAAAAAATCCATGTCAATGTGATAAATAGATTCAACAATACTGGTGCATAACTATACAACATGCATCATGTTAGTACTCTTATTTTTTCCAAAAATAGTGATGTTAGTGTGCCAAATAGATTCAACTGCACCGATTTTTACAAAAAAACATCGAACATTTTTGATAAAAAAATATAGTATGTGTGCTAGATAGACTTGCCACCAGTGCGTAACCCCACCACACACATCGAGGTAGGTTAAAATGCTTTTTTTTTTCTAATATCAACCATTTAAAAAAAAAAACATTTGTGATGCATCAAATATATGTAATTGCACTAGCACACAGCACTACCATGCACACCGATGTAGGTTGAAAAAAAAATAACAAATGTTCCATATACTTATAAATGCATCGGTGTGTTGGGGTAGAGGCCGCACCATGACAAGGCAAAAAATAATATACCAAATTGGATTTTCATTTTAACTCTCATTTAGTGCTTCACACCCATACAAGCACTAATGCTCCCTATCCCTATATGACCACCCCATTGTCTAGTGCCATCGAATTACTAAATTCCTTAGTTCCTTCCTTTCACAATGGATTTTTGTTAATTTTGGAATTTTGCAAACTATACCAAAATTTTCATTTTTTCTCTAGGTTGTAACCATAT
>ML785353.1:50227-66569 GCA_009831015.1 Picea engelmannii | reverse complement strand
CATAATAGTGATGGTAAAAATAGAAAGTCTAAAATAGAACTAGTCAGTTAACTCCCATTGAACTAGTGTGTCGAAAATAGAAATTTCTCCAACACCCCCCCTGAACATCACTATGGAGTAAAAAATGAGTCTCGACTACTAGGCCATTTTAGGTACTCATGTACAATGCAACTAATGAACACTGAAAAAATGAGGAAAGAGGGAAAACCACATGGGAACAAAACCCTCCCTCAAAAGATAATGTATCAAAAGAAGAAAATGGCAGTTGCTAGGCAACTGTGTTCTTCACTGCAAGACGATCCCGTAAAGTCTGAAACTTTTGCTCATTGAAAGTCTTCGTGAAGATGTAGAAATATTTATGGATATGATGAAGTCCTTTGGAAACCTGTGTCATAAGATCGATATGCTTCTTCATGCATGTGGATTCTTCATGATTCGGTTTATTGCAATATGTGCATTGCTTTCCCTTCTTCTTCTTCCCTTTGGAATTTGAAGAATCTTTGGAACCTGAAGAATCCTTGAAGGGTTTGGAATATCCATCCTTCTTTGACTCTGGATGTATTAACTCATTTCGTTTCTGCTTCGATTTCTGATTGTATGACCCTTTTCTATCATGCTTGGTGAGTGCATGTGCTTTGGGATATTTCATTAGGCCCATCTATATGATTTTTGTCTGCTCTTGTGTAAGAGACTCAATGAACTGAGCCAACGTAGGCATTTTCCAATTTGTTCCAAAAAGACATCTGCCAAAATGGAAATTGGAGACATATACAACGTATTATGGTCCTAGCTTGGCCAATATTGTTAGAATAAGTTGTTTATCTTGTGTAGACTTATCAATACCACGTTCACCCAAGCTTAATAGCAAAGATTTAAATTTAATAAAAAAATCTTGTATATTATCAAAACTTTTAGGGTCTAAGGTATTCAACTCTACCTCAAGCATATGACCTCGCATCTCATCCGGCTTTCCAAAGAGTCCTTCCAGGGTGGTCCAGATCTCGTTTGGAGTCTTGCATGCAGCAACATGAAACCATAAATCAATGGAGATTAATTCAAGAAGTAGTCCTGTGGCCTCATCCTTACGGTTCTCCCATCTCATCTTCTCAATCGCTGATGTAGGTTCTGTTTCTGTCGCCATCGTCAAATTATACAGTCCTTTTCTTTTGAGTTGGAATGTCGCCTTAGGCTTCCAATCAAAATAATTGTATGGTGTGAGGATTACCACCAAGTTTGAATGTATAATTGTTGTCATATCCATCTCTCCCACTGTTTCTATGAACCCCTAAAAATTTACTCTCAATCTGTAAGTAAAAAATTAAGAAATCACGACAGAAAGGGCACTTTAAGTGAAAATTCGTATCCGTTTCAAGAAATGATCTTCCGACTTACTTTCTGATCAAACGGTGAGGAATCTCTCCAAACGGTTGAAAACCCACTTGCATAATGGGTTGATTTACTTCTTTTGCAGACTGTTTCCTCAAAAACTTAATATTTTGGGAGCAATAAATGTAGAAAGGTATGACCATAGTTTCGTATCAATTTCAGGAGGCTATCTTGTGGCTTACTTTCTGAGCAAACAATGAAGAGTATCACCAAACGGTTGAAAATACACTTCCAAAATGGGTCGATTTACTTTCCACGCGGGCCGTTTCCTAAAAAACGTAATATTATGGGAGGAATAACTGCTGAAAGGTACGACCACAAATTTAGCTCACCGAAACTTCGATTTTCCTTATTCTTTGGCTTGCTCCAAGCAACATAGCTTTGATACCATGTCAGTGTTTCATGGAAACCTACATAGGAGATCTAGCTAAAGCATGCACAAACAAAGCTTATCAAGAAAGGAAGAGAGATTCAATATGGAAGAATGAGAAAATATATTCACACTACTCCAATGAGCTGATGATTGATACATAGATCATGATCAATATGATACAATGAATGAGTGGAATACACTCATATATAGGGAAAAACATTCCATAATTAAGAAAAAACAATCAAGTAATCAACTTTCCTTAGGAATGCATGCATGCATAATAGTGATGGTAAAAATAGAAAGTCTAAAATAGAACTAGTYAGTTAACTCCCACTAAACTAGTGTGTCGAAAATAGAAATTTCTCCAACACTATTTGGTATTGGCCATCACATATCGTAATGTATTTGAAGGATTACCCTCGAGGGGTAATGTTGATGTTGAAAATGATCTTGCTCAATTATGGTATCATGTATTGTGGAAACACAAGGCACCCTTCATTTTTTTCCTGGTTCAAAACAAATTTGTCTAAGAGTTTCAATACATCCTTATTGGAACACTACCAGCGATAATTTCACATGAAGCTTTAAATTTTCTTAAAGGAAAATGAATATGTATCTATAAAGAGTAATCTACATACATTAGACTATATGGGTTTGAAGGAACACCATTCCTTCTTCCCAATTTTGTCAGTGACTGGTATTTTTTGTCGTTGAAGTGTGTAGGCAATACATGTCATGGTCTTCCTTCTTTGATGAAAGGAGGAAGTGACGGTTAATTTCCTTACCCTTCCATGTTGTTGACATTTCAGTCAAGGGATTAACCCATTTGACCCAAAATTTTGAATTATTGAATTCGTTCCATTTGAACGAAGTTGAAGCTTGCAAAGGTTTTGACCCTGAAGGAATATTTTCTTCTCACTTATCATCAGTTGGTTACAATACTATTTGCACAAGAATAACAAAGAATATGGAGGAAGTTGATGACAATGATTAAAATACCAACAAAGCAGTTTCCAAAAAAGATGAACATATATGTAATGATGACTTGGTTACACAAGTTGGTTTAAATACCTAAGTTAAAAGCATAGAATCCAAGAGGGAGCATCAACATAGAAAATCAAATCAAATAGGCATAACAAAGACTAGTGCTCACATTAGATCTACTTCCCACCCACATAAGATTTCCTTCTCTGCTCAACAAGGCCAATAACCTAATATGGGTAAAGGAGAGAGTAATGAAAGATGCATAGGAGGAGATGATGAAGATGATCCCGATCATTTAAATATTGAGAAACCACACACTGTTACACATACTAAATGAAAAAAGAGTGTTGGCAACAAGAGTACTCAGAGTTTTGAGGATCCAACAAATGATGTTGTTGAAATGGAGGTTTATGATAACAATGTGCTTGAGTGGGTCACATTATAGATTGCAAAGAGCCAACATATATTAGAAGACTTGTCTCGAGAGGAGCCAATTTTGTTTGAAGAACAATATTTGACCTTACACAATACTAAGTACAATAAAGAGGCAAAGTAATTGAAAATTGAAAAAGTTCATGTCAAAAATAAAAAGGTCATGGAAAGATGGAATTCAAAGGTATATATCTATGGCGTTGGACCCTTTGGAACTCTTAAGTTGCACTTAACTTCTAGAGATTCTCTAGCTCATTCCATTTTTGAGAAAGAGCTTTAAATATTAGATTGAAAAGGAGAATAAGTGAACCATTGTCCATCATTATTCCAGATCCAATTCCACATGATACACTAGGCACAACGTTTAGAGTCAATAAATTTACCAAGTTGTCAAGTGGCATAAGGATGCATGTAGCATAAAACATAAATAAATGACTCAATATCATCTTAGAGGCATGGGAAGTCAACACTAGCTTAAGGAATTTGACACAAAGAACTGCTTCTTTTTATGGAATATCTACAAAGGGACTTAGAAGATGATGATTTTTTCTACAAAAATTTACATATATGGTACGAATAACAAGTATCAGTGACTTTACTAGGGAATAATAGGACTTACCCTCAAATAATTGAATAAAGCAAGTAAAGGTTGGTTGTTTGGAAAGAATAAAAATCTTGTGAGAATTAATTACAAATTGCAAAAGGGTTGATGAAAAAAAAAAGTGATTCATTTTTTTAAATCAATTGAAGTAGTTAAGAAACTTAAGGGCCCACGATTGGTTAGGGATTCTAAGTTATTAACCAAGGAGCAATTAGAAGCGGAGTTAAACATACTCAAAACTTTGTGGGCTAGGGAGTTTGATAATCTCGCTAACTTTTCGGAAGACGAGATTAAACAATGGTTAGTTATATTTGTGAATGATAATGAAGACCATCTATCATTAGTTCAAGAATTACACTTTGAATTTGAAGCAATGGAGGATGAGATATTCTCACTTCAGGTGAAGCAAGACGTAACAATCCCACTGTTAAAACAAGTATATCGAAGAGTGGCTCAAGAGTTCATTGAAACAAATAACTAATCCAAGAAGCCTTTGAACAGGAAGGAATCAAGTTCCAATTATATATATGAAGGCTCAACAAAGAGAAAAGGGATCCATCCATCGTTTCACTTTCATTTTTTGTGAGTACACTCTTTTGGAAGCATTTCCCTTCTTTCTTCCTAATATGCGATCATCCAACTGTTAGCCTCATAATCCTAAAGTTCTATAGTCTAAGTATTTTCGAGTTTAAATATTTTTAGAATTTAGTTTATTCTAGTTTGTTAGGCTAAGGACACCTAGCTTCTATGTAAAGGACACCTATCATACTCATGTGATTATGTGAATGGTTGTTCTCCTAGATTTTAGTTTAGAGTTAAGCTATATAAACAAGCTCCTTCTTCAAGTGAGGTTAAGGAGATTATGAGTCATCACTTATGGTTGTAATCACTTTTTCCTTATTAATAAAATAATGTGTCTGAGGACACTTTGTCAACATGGTATTATATCCATGGTGGAAATGTGATGGAAGAGAATTGGTGATGGATTGAGGAAGCAAGGAAGACTCCTTGACATCAACCTAAATCTCTTCAAACTCAAGGGCAACGATACTTAGGTAATTTGTTGTTGTTTAAAGTAAGGAAAATTTAGTTTTTTAATTACATATTTTTTCAAAATCAATTTGTTGATTTTAATTTCAAATCTAATCCTCATTTTATTGTTGATTAGATTACTGGAGCTATTTTCTACTGTTTATAGTTCTAAATCTGCAAATTTATTATATATAAATCAATAGTTAGGCTTGTAAATATCAAGATCACAACATATCCATTATAAATTTGCATTGTTTTATGATCTTAAGATGCACTGTTGTTTTTCAATTAATTAAGAGGGCTCATTTTGTAAAAATTGCTTTAGATCTGTTTATAAATCTTGCAATTTCATATTTAGAACTGTATATTCTAAATTTATGTTTTCAAGCTTCTCCTGTCATGCAACCATTAGATCCTAGATCATCTTGAATCAGTTGTTTTAGATCTAGAGAGACCCTGCGTAAACCTAAAATCGCCCAATTCGAAGTGTAGTGCAGTATTGTATCATGGACCACATCGAGGACCATATCCTGGACCGTATTGTGGATTGTATCGAGGACCATATCCACGCTTACCTGTGGACGGATACCATTGCGTTTTGGAGGACCATAACGAGGACCGAATCCTGGATCCTATCTATATTCAACAGATTACTCTCGAGTACACAATTGATTTCTTCATGCTCTAAATCTTGCAAGACGAGAGCCCATGCATCACTGGTACTCATGAAGAACCCCATGTGAACTAGGTTGATCGTCTCCCCTTCATGTAGATTTCCAGGAAACCAATTATGAAGGCCTTCCTGGATAAACAACTGAATCTGTGAATTCCAAAATCGACATTATTTTTGGTCGTTGTCTTCTTCTTCCCTGTGCACATCGTGAATCAGATCATTCATATCAAATCTCTAGGCATCTCTACCTCTCCTTTGCACCCATTAATCTCGTCACCGTCCATTTTTTGGAGATCGCTCAAGAGAAATAGAGCTTAATGGTATTGTATTTGTCCCAAAATCTTCACTTACCCACATTTTGTTTTCATAGTTTATTCTTTATCATGGTTAAAAAAAATAAAATGTCATGACATGCACTAAAGGACGATTTTGGCTCAGCTTCCAAAATAAATTATTTAAAAATATATATACTTTTTGAGTGACATATAAAGCACTTCATAAAGTATAAATTTTAAAGCTTGGCTTATAAAAGACATGGCTTATGGAGTGATAAGAAGTCATGACTTTATGTAATTTTTGGAGATAAGTGGATTTGATTATTATGTTCAGTTTAAAGGGAGACAATTTTGTGTAAAAGGATTTTGGTTATTTTTTGAGAAGTGTTACTTCATGTTTGACTTTTCTAGTTTAAGGGAGGCACATTTTGCTTTTATAAAAGGCTATAGATCTTGTAAAAGGGTTAAATTTTGAAAGTTTTTTATTGTAACCTTGAAGCTCAGAAGTTGAGAAGAGTTCAGTGAAATACTCTCTCAAATTCATATTCCAACGAGACTTTTAAAGGGTCAAAGCCAAACCCTTAAAAGTGTTATTTTTGCATGGATTGTGTACTCTTTCTTTTTGGTGTCTTGTGTCTCTCTTTTGGTGTTTTGAGGATTATTCAATGTTGTGGTGTGATCATTCACTTGCAATTTTGCAATAAGGTAATCTATAATCATGTCAAAATTAATCAATCTATTCACCATCAGATAAGTTAGATGGACCCAAGAATTACAAATCTTGGAGTTGACACATGCATAACACTTTGATTTATAATGAATTATGATGTGATATTTGTGATGGTGATACTGCTCCAACTAAGCAAACTAATGTTGCTTATTTATCAAAATGGAAATTAAAAGATGAAAAAGCACTTGCTTTATTGCACTCTTCTGTAACTGAACACATGTTTGTACATATTGAGAATTCCAAAGATGCATGGTTTGCTTGGAATCAATTTAAGAAACTTTTTGATACTCCTGCTGCATCTCAAAGAGTTGATCTACAAATGAAATTGCTTAAACAAAGATTAGCAGATAATGGTGATGTATTAGAATACATTTCAAGGATTAAGAACATTCATCAAGAAATCATCAAGGGTGGTTTCCCTAAACTTGAAGATAGTTTTCTGGTCTCCATTGTGATAAATGGCTTGCCTCAATCTTATAAACATTTTCTTGAGACTTTGCAAATAACTGATAAGTTATCAACTGTAACCCTTGATTCACTTACTGAATTACTAGCTCAACACAATAAATCATTTGGAAAACAAAAACAATCAGGAGAAGATCTTCTTTTCACTAAAGCTGAAAGTTCTAAAGGAAGAGGTAAACAAAATTTTGGAAATTTTCAGAATCAATCTTCTAATCGAGGCCATGGCAGAGGTCGTGGTCAAGGTAGAGTTCGTAGTAATTATAATCAACAAATTTTTCAAAGTAATCCTCCCAATAATAATGCACAATCAGGAAGAGGAAGGAATTTTAGTCAAGTGAGATGTAAGAGATGTTTAAAGATGGGACATTATACATCAAATTTTCTAACAAGCAATGATCAATTGTCGAAGTTTAAGCAGACATCAAATTCAAATTCTCAACCATCATCTCAATATGCAGAGGATCAAGATTACTAGGATAATCAATATAAATATGTTTTTATAGCAGCTCAACAAGAAGATTCATTTGAAAATGATTGGATATTGGACACATGAGCTACTCAGCATATGACTTATCACATATACTATTTTTGGAATTATCAAGATGTTCAACTCAATCCCATCTATTTGGATGATGATACAACTCGTATACCTCAAGAAAAAGGTTCAGTGAAAGTATTTCTCCCTGGAATTGGTGAAAAATGGATTTCAAATGTTTGGTATGTACCAACTTTTAAGAAAAAAAAGTTATCCTTAGTCACAATCCGACAAGTTGGGCATCAAATCATCATGCAAAATGGGTTGGTCAATATTAAGTTAGAGAAGGATATCTTGAAAACAATAATGACAAGATATGAAGATGGGAAATTACTAAGAATGAAAGGATATTGAATATCAATATGCTTTGTCTTTGAATGATAAGATGAGTTCTTCACCAGAAAAATTGCACTCTGATTATCACAATTTATCCTTAAAGCTTGTTGTACCAACCCAATACCTGAACACAATATTTGTAACCATACTGCTTCCTTACTTGCATAAGTGGCTGCCATGTATTCACCTTATGTAGTTGAAAGTGCCATTACAACCCGTCTTTTTCTCATCCAACTTATTGCTCCTCCAAACAAGTTAAGCACATACCCCCTTGTAGATCTCCTACGATCCAGATCTCCAACCCAGTCTGCATCCACAAAGCCATGTATATCCACCACTCTGTCCAATCCCAGTCTTCCTTGGTAGCACAATCCATAGCTAGCAGTGCCGCGCAAATACCTGAAAAACCTTTTTATTGTTGTTCAATGCTCCTTCCCTGGTTTTGACATATACCTTCTCAAAACTCCCACTGCATGTGCAATGTCCGGTCTAGTACAGACCATTGCATACATCAAACTGCCAACTGCACTCGCATATGGAACACGAGACATATCCTCCTCCTCTTTCTGTGTCTTGGGAAACTGATCTGCAAATAAATTTACACCAACAAGAATAGGAACCTTGATCGATTTACATTCCTGCATATTAAACCTCTACAATATTGTCTCGACATATTTTCTCCAATTTAACCATAGTTTCCTCTTTTTTCAATCTCTTTTAATTTCCATGCCCAAAATGAAATTTGAAGCACCGAGATCCTTCATGTCAAATTTATGGGACAACTGAGTTTTCACATCCTGGATAATCTCCTTGTTGTTTCCTATCAACAACATGTCATCCACATACAAGAACAAATAAATCAAATGATCACGAATTAATTTAAAATACACACAATGATCCCGTTTTCTTCTTGTGAAGCCAAGTCCCAACATACAAGTATCAAATTTTTGATACCACATCGTTGGTGATTGTTTTAAACTATACATGGACTTGTTCATCTCGCATACCATCTCCTTCTTTCCCTTCACATCAAATCCTTCTGGTTGCTTCATATAGATTTCTTCTTCTAGATCCCCATGTAGGAATCATGTCTTCACATCCATCCGATCTACTTCAAAATCAAATGCAGTAGCAACAAATAACATAAATCTTATAGAGGTTAACTTGGCAATAGGAAAAAAAATCTCACCAAAATCAATTCGCTCAACCTGGGAATAACCCTTTGCTACTAACCGAGCTTTGTATTTCTCCATTTTTCCTTCTGCATTTAGCTTCTTTTTAAATACCCATTTTCTGCCAATGGAATTTCTTCTAGTCGGCAACTCCACTAGATCCCAAGCATCATTCTTATCCAAGGCTGCCATTTCTTCATCCATGGCCTTTTTCTAGAGATTTCCATCCTCTGAATCTACTGCCTCCCTGACAGTTCTAGGATCATCATCAATAATAGACAAAGAAAAATTTGAACGAAAATCAGACGGAGTATACCTTTCTAGTAGCCTTCTTTCTCGAACTGATCTCCTCAATACTAGAGTATGAGGATCTTCTTCTTCTGATTCATGTTCTTATGTAGAGTTTGATTCATCATCCTTTAAATCAAACTCTATTTTCTCTCGTTCTTCCTTACTTGGTAGGACTTCCTGTTTAACAACATCCTTCATTTCTCTAAATACCACATCTCGGCTATACACCATCTTCTTAGTTTATGGGTTTCAAAGCTTATAACCTTTGAGACCATATTTATATCCAATAAAGATACACTTTTCAGCCTTCTTATCTAGCTTACTCATGTTTTCCTTTGGAACATGAACATATGCATCAGAACCAAATACTGTGAGATGTGTGAGAGAAGGTTTCTTACCAGTCCATACCTCTTGTGGAGTCTTGTCATCCAACATTGATGAGGGTGATCTGTTGACCAGGTAACATGCAATACCTACTGCCTCTGCCCAAAATTCTCTCCCTAACCCAACACTACTAAGCATGCACCTTGATTTTTCCATCAACATCATGTTCATCCTTTCTGCAACTTCATTCTTTTGAGGTGTATATGGAGTAGTCTTCTACCTTGCTATACCGCACTTCTTACAAAATTCTTCAAATTCATTCCCGCATAACTCTCCACCATTATCTGTCCTCGACACCTTAATTCTTTTCTCTGTTTGATTCTCAACAAGAGCCTTAAAATCTTTAAACCTGTCAAAGACTTCAGATTTCTTCCTGAGGAAATATATCCAAGTATTCCTCAAGAAGTCATCTATAAATGAGACATAGTACACAGATTTTCCCAATGATGGGACCGACACAAGTCCAAAAACATCACTGTGAACTAGCTATAAAATTCCTTCTGCCCTCGTTGCACCATAGGGGAACCTTACTTGATACACAATGTTCACAAAAATCAAAATCCAGAGAGCAGTTAGACATACCTTCAACCATACCTTTACCTTGTACTAGTCGAAGAGCCTTCTCTTCGATATGCCCCAGTCTTTGATGCCACAACATAACCTTCCAAAAACTCTAGGAGTTATTTCTTCTTCATCTCCAATATCATGAACAATGGAAGTATTACACCCATCACTAATAGTGATTCCTTGCAGCTTATACAGAGTTCCAAAGCGAACTCCCTTCAACAACACCATTGCTTCTCGAACCATCCTGCATGATTCCTTTTCAAATATTGTTTTTACCCTTGCATGGTCCATTTTGCTTACAAAAATCAAATTTCTGGCCAATCCTGCGATGTGCAGAACACCAGGTATTGTTCTAATCCTTCCATCTATGAGCCTCAACTTGACTTTTCCTCATCCTATGATTTTGGTTGTCGAATCATCACCTAGGAAAACATTACCTCCATCATACCTTTCATATTCACATAACCACTCCCAGTGGGGAGTCATATGAAAGGATGCACCTGAGTCAATCAACCATGCCTCATGATATGCATGTGTGCTTGAAGAAGCCAAGTACACATCCCCTCCTCCTTCCTTGGAGGTCTTTTCTTCTGTAGAAGGAGATTCTTCAGATCCCTTCTTTTTCTCAACTTTGGATCTACATTGTTTCTTGTAGTGCCCTTCTTTTCCACATCTCCAACATACCCTTACAAACTTTCTGGGAGATTTAGATCTACCCTTAGACTTAGATCTCCCACTTGATAACTTAAATGTATTTCTTTCCTGGGAGCGTCATCTTGCAAATAATGCGTATTTGCTCTGTCCTTCCATATTCTTCCATCTCATCTCCTCCGACAACAAGGATGAGACCACTTCATCAAACTTCAAGGCAGTTGTATTACTACCTATGGCCACAACCAGACTATCCCACGAGTTTGGTAAAGAACACAGTAAACTGATACACTTATCTTCATCTTAAATTTTAATCTCAACAGATACTAACTGACTTACCACAGTATTGAAGGCGTTCAAGTGCTCTACCACCAAGTCTCCATCTCTCATCCTTAGGTTATACAACTTCTTTCTCGGGAAGAGTGTATTTACTAGGGACTTAGACTGATACAACTTCCCCAACTTATCCCATAAATCCTTGGTTGCAGCTTCCTCGAATACATTCAATAATACTGAATACGAGAGACACAGTCGGATTGTGCTCTTTGCCTTCCGATCCAAATTTTTCCAGTCATTTGTTGAAGTTCTTGTAGGTGTAGTACCTGGATCTATCGTGATCCACTGATCTCTGTCCACCAACAAATCTTCCATCTTGAGCTTCCACAGCTCAAAACTTTGCTCATTAAACTTCTTGATCTCCATTTTTGAATTCCTTGCCATTTCTTTTCACCTAAAAAATCAATACCATAGATATCCTACTGTAACAAGGCTTATCACAGTCCTGAGACAAACCCTTGACCACAAAGGTGTCCCCATGAAGCCAACAAAACTCTGATACCAAATGTAGATTTTAACCTTGTACAATATTTACTGCAAACAAATTTTTAGTAAGAGAACAGAAAATATACAACGGAAAATACAAACATTACACAAAGATCTTTCCCCTGGAAACCCAAACCGGGAAAACCAACATATTATATATTCATTCATAGTGATACATTGTTTACAATGCAATATACATATAGGAGCCAACGACATCCAAAACCCTAACCCAATGACCTAGATTAGTCAACAACCCTAATTCCTTAATCGGAAATAGAAAACCATCAACAAAAAACCATGTGCTGAAAAACCGCCCAACAATGGACACAAAAATCGAGGCAAAAATGTGTCACGTTTCTCGAGGCAAAAAAAATTCTCGAGGGTGTTGCCCCCGAACCCCCGCGCGAGGGGGATTTTGCCCCTATGCACCCCCTTGTGCCCCCGACACAACACATACACTACTACTCGTGCAAATAATATAACACATGCCCAACACCATGCACCTCTTGATCAGTTTCCTTTCTGGTTCCCTGCTGGTGCATAAATGTGTTGATGAACATGCCCTTACCTTGATGATTGTTGTTTCTCTATATGATGTGGATGGCGATATACAAAAACTGTAGGAATATGTTTTTTTTTCTTCAAATCTGCAACACTTTGTCCCTTTGAGTCAATGATCTCCTTAGCTTCTTGATTATGTCCTTCCTATAGTTTTGCTTCATCTCCTTCTGTAGATTCTGTTTCTGCTTCAACTTCAAACTCATCAATAACTTCTTTGCTAACCTCCATGGGCCCATCTTTCTTACTAAGAGACACATCCTGCAGTGCAATTTTATTTTTCTTGTACCACAACTTCAAAAACTTCTTTTGCACATTAATATTAATGGTACCCACTGATTCCATCCAAGGATAGCCCAAAACAATATCTTCATCAACTATATTTATAGCATGAAAATCAGAATGCAACACATATTTGTCCATGGTGATCTTCAAATCTTAAAAAAAATGAACATTTTCACCCTCAACCTATGTGCTGTGAATATTCTTTGCAAGAACTTGCAATCTATTAACCGACTAAACATTGATAAATTTTGTTGGCAACTAGGGTTAATAGAAACAATGGCATTTTCTTTATGAATACAACCATGAACTTGTAATATAGATTTTCCACATGAAAATAAACTCTTGGTGATGTCTTTATCGTTACTCTTTGTATGAGACCACTTGTCTAAAAGTAATATTTCAAGTGCTTCCTCAGAAAGTGACATCCACTCAGAATGGTGAAATGATTGCCACCATATGAGAGCATCATCTTTGAAACCCTAGTCTACAAAAGATTTCCACTTCTCTTTCCATAATGACTTGTGAGATTGTATAAATTCTTCAATACTAGGGTCATCATCTCTTCTAGTAAAAAATATCATGCTTGGAATAAATATTCAACAAAAACTAAAGCTTAAAATTAACTTACTATGCAAATCGCGTGATTTTTTTTTAAAAAAAACCCTGAAAAATAACCGAATTTAAAATGCTCATAACTTTACTTCTCGGACTCCATTTAGGTTGATTTTTTTTTTTTAAATGGTTATTTTTCCGAGAGGAATTCAAATATCCTATTTGTTTGGCCAATTTCTTCTCATAAAGTTTAATATCTGGACCTGAAGTGCGTCGCCCTCTTTTTTTTTTTCTAGAAAAAATCTGCAAAAAGAGCCATAAAATTCTCCCCTTCTTTGGCCAAGGAAAGTGATTTGATACCAATTGTTAAGTTCCAAAGGCCTGAATACAAAATACTACAATAGTACGAAAGATATCTGAATACAATCACCGCACAAGATATATGGAACAATATAGAAAACCACCACTTTATTATATCAAAACCCTTGGGGTAGGGCAACACCATACAATGGATCCTATTATGGAAGGGATCCTCTCCTGTTCACTTTCCTCTTCGAGGGGGATTCCTCCTAATGAGCTTCAACTCCAAATACAATACTTCTCTTCATATCTCGTTACATTTCTTTAACCCCTTTATATAGTGCTACCATCACCTAAGAACATTCTAGAGGAGGAATCTTCTAGAAGCATAACCTTCTAAGAAGTCCTCTTACATTTATTATATCTAAATACCCATTTATTATACCTAACTACCATAATGGGCCTTATTTAATAATATAGTGGACCTAGTCCACCTTACATTGAATGGCCTACACTACCTCTCTAGCTACCTAGCACTATCTCCCATCCCATTCTTGCAATTGATAGAGCCTTTACACTAAAGGATTTGGTGGAGGATACCATGATATCGAACTTTATGCAAAACCTTCATTCCCTAAAATCTAGATTAGATAATGGGCTGATGAATCTGACGAGAATGAATCCACTGATAAGATCTTCATGAAAGCCATAATTCCAAAAGATAAATTTTCAAATGTAAGTAACTTGGCTAGTATTACATAATTGGAATCCATTTTTACTACTGCGTGGTGCAACCCATTGACGACTTCAATATAAATCTTTCTAAGAAAATACATGTACATAAACAACCAACTAAGCTCTTTGGCAACAAGAGTTGGTAAATTTACTTCAAAATCATAGCCTTGGTTCGCTTGTGAGTACCGAAATATGAATATATCCTTAGCAATGAATTTTTTTTTCTGTTGATGAATGCATAAATAGTGTTAGGACATCACATCTCAAATTAAGACATTAAAGTTAGCCACATCAAAAGATTTGTATGCAAAATTTAGCTACCCCTTAGAAGCAATGCAATGTCTACAACTTTCATGGACATGTTGGTTGTTATAGAAGGTTCATTTATTATTTTAGCAAAAGAGTGGCACCTCTCTTTTTCCTCGAGGATGTTGAATTTTTGTGGACTATAGAATGTTAAAAAGGCTTTGAAACCTTAAAAGGAAAAATTGATCTTAGATCTCATGTTAAAAGGCCTTAACTAGAATATTCCTTTTCACAAATAAGGCTAATGGTTAAGTTGATGTCACAAATAAGGAGCTTGAGAATGTCATAACCAAGACCAATTCAAATTTATAGAAAGGATTGGATCAATAAACTCATTGAAGAAGTATGGACTTACAACACAACTTGGAAAACAACTACCAGTTTTACACCTTGTGAGTTGGTATAGGATAAAATAGTTCTACTGTCTATAGAATTTGAAATTATAACTCTTCAAACAACGTTATAATTGGAGCTTGACCTTTTTGTAGCATAGAAAGAGTGAATTAATCATCTCAATGCACATTATGACATTTGGTAGAAAGCACTATTCTACACACATGTGGTTCAATGAATTTGTTTGCATGACCACCTCATCAAAAGTAAACAATTCCAAGTTGGTGACTCGACATTACTCTATGATTCTAGATCCAAAGATGTCAAGGTAAAACTTAGAACAAGATGGCTTGGCCCTTATGAAATTGAAACAACATGTCTACCATACACAGTCAAGCGCAACACATCTGATTGAGGGCACCCATTCCATCAATATAGAGTAAATTTTTCTTCAATGCTATATGAGAGAGAGAGAGAGAGAGAGAGAGAGAGAGAGAGAGAGATGCAAACATTAAAAAACAATAATTTTTATGGTGAAAAACCTCTTTGGGCATCATTAGATATAGAATATATTGAAAACTAGCTTGTTGGTGAGTGCTCCTTTACTAAATAATCTCCGACGGTGAAAACCTCAAGGCCACCACAAGATAGTGAATAACTTGAAAATTAGTACACCAATGAGTTAAACACTATGAGAAAAAGGAAAATAAAAATAAAAATCTATTTAGCTTTCAACAACAATTTCAATTCCTTGTATTTTTTCTAATTGTTGCTAAACATTCTTGACACAATTGCTTTTATAGACTACTAATTGTTACAAAATAAAGTTGTTGAGGAATTCAACCTATCGACATCTCTCTCTCTCTCTCTCTCTCTGGATTTTAGCAACACTTGAAATAACTACAACCATTTTGTTGAAAATAGTGCTGTTGAAATTTTCTACAACACCTAAATCATTGCCATCATTTTGCTAAGCAATAGAACTATTGAAATCTTTCATGACACCTAAAACAACTGCCATCATTCTACTAAAACATAGTGCTACAAATGGTAGTTTATGTGGCAACTATGGACTATAAAGAAAAATTTTCATCAATAGGCATTGATCTTTATCAACTCTGTCACTGTAAAATAATGATCATCCATCTAGCTAAGCCTCTCGTAAATGGAACTATGCAATGTAGAAGAAAGTTTTCTCAAGGATTGAGGGATATATATATATATATATACACACTGCTCACGAGTTTGAATTTCTTGTATACAACAACAAAAGAGTACTTGAGCTAGGATTGGCTCCCTAACTGCATCAAATGAGTCAACTCTAAACATGTAAGAATACTTGCGTGACTTTCAAAGTAAATGTTACACAAGTTGCGTGGTTGTCAGTGAAGGAAATCCACAAAAGTGTATAAAAACCCATTTTTCCAAAGTTTTTTCAAATTCTTTTGTGTTGTTGTATAACAAGCATGAGGTACCCTTGCAATGTTGTACTAATGAAATTTTTTGGTTGTTGAGGAGGTTGGATCTGTTGGAAATACTAAAACAACTGAGAGGGGGGGGGGGG
>ML785353.1:15063-48149 GCA_009831015.1 Picea engelmannii | reverse complement strand
GTGAGTTGGATCAACGGTCTAGATCTCATGTTGATCTGACGGTGCAGATTCAGTCGGGATTTCGCATATCGCGAAATCGGGATTTTCGAGGCATTGTATTCTTTGCATATTGAAACCCCGATCCCTGAAACTCCGATGAAGCCTCCTGTCTACACGTGGATGGTCCCGATCTCTGCTTGATTTAACGGCTGCGATCAAATCGCGAAATCGCATATCGTGATTTCGGGGTTTTCGTTATCGAGTGAACTGGACATTTCAAAGTCCCGATTCCCGAATCTCCGATGACTTATCTCCCTCGCAACTTCTGCAAATCGGACAGTAGGCTGCCTTTTGGGAAACTTGAATGGGATCCAACGGTCATTGGATCACTGTCTTCCTTCTTCTCTGCAAACTCTTGCTGCGCGTGTTTTCTTCAATGCTGTTCCTCCTGAGCTTTTTACGTCCGAATCCCCAAGGGGTTTTATCCTTCATATCCTGCCATCTCCGCTATTGCCATCAATGACAACAACCATTAACACGCATTCGTTGCTTGTTCAATATTTTCCAACAAGATCCCAATGCTCAATAGTAGGGATTAAACCCAAGGAAGAAGCCCAATTAGACACCTCCCTATTTGGTATGGAATAATCCTTCGAGTTAATTGTCCTACAATTGTTCGATGGGATTTAAAAGTTGTTTAATTTCATTCTTTCTATTCTTCTATTGTTTTAAAATAGTATAGTTATCTATTGTAGAAAAGAAGTACACTAAGGGTTTTGAAGAAATCCGTGTTGAGGATAACCAATGGAAACAATCAATGAAAACTATTTGAGGTTTTATATTCCCAAAGAAATAATTTCACTAAGAACATATTCCTTATCATATATTATCCAGTAAACAATTAACTAATTAACAACATAAATGAATACACTCATAACAATGGGATAGCCAAAAGTAATTGTACAATATCCCAGATTACAAAAATAAACACAAAGTTTAACTAGTGTAGCAAGCAATCATTTACTGAAAGTATCTAGCAATTCATTCAACCAAATAAGATAACTTGAAAGTATTGAAATTCTTACTAGATGCATGTGACATTTAATCAATTGTATAATAATCCATGATGATGAATAAATACATAAAATTCATTGAAAATGCCTTGGCTCGTTAAGAGCTTTTGAATTAAGCTTCAAAATAGTTCTCCTTTACAATAATCCATAATTCTTTCTACAATCCATCGACCCTTTCTCCTTGGTCACTCAATGTATTTATTGAACTTTTAAAAACTAAAAATAGTAAATCCCACTTAAGACAAAATCAAATTATCTAAAACAAAATTTGTTTGCTAAGATGACTCACGTGGACTAAGTGACTTGACAATTGCATGTTTGCTACCATAGGTGGACCACTGTGCGAATAAATATTCACACATATGCATGCAAGGAAACCTGTATTGATCCATTAGAAAACTGAGGGTTTCCTTCATCTCTCTTAAATGTTCCATCTACTTCTCTATCCTTTGAATCAGTTGCTCTAGTATTTGACTGTTTTGACTTTAGTGATCCAAAACTTCTGCAAGTGGCCACGTTCTACTACAATGATTCCTTTGATGTCTTCCTCGTGTTTCTATGTAATTCCTTGGAACTCGTACATTTCTTCTTCGAACCCCCAAAAATCCTTCGATAGTCTGAAATTCGAAAATTGGACATTAGTCATTTCTCTATTGGTATTTTTCCAAGACATAAGGCAAGCTGGCCATTGTTCCTCCATTGACATCCTTGGCTTCTCAACTAAATTTACCCAATACTTAGCAGCTCCATGCTCACTATACTATTATCAGTCAGAATTCAGATGTCATGGTATTCATAACCTCAGTCTTTCATGATTTATTTGATATATTTGATCTGATCTATGACCTTGGCTCCCTTTTCACTCCATTTGAGCATTTCCTTATGTTCTACATAAAATAAAGATTTCTCTTTTTGGTAGTCTATGACTTTGTTMAAAAATTCAGCTGTTAATTACACCCTTTACGATTAAAAATGCAAAAAATGATCAGTAGTTCCAGAGCACATTTTTCTCAGTGATGAACACTCATAAATCAAATGTAARTGAGTAAATCAATTATTTGAGTTCAAATTTAAAGACTCAAGGACCAAATCTAGAGAGAAATCTCAATAATGTAAATGAGTAAATCAATTATTTGAGTTCAAATTTAAAGACTCAAGGACCAAATCTAGAGAGAAATCTCAATAATTTAAATCAGATCCTGTAAATCTTCTGGTTTAAATGCTACCTTCAATTGCTAAAATTGTATTAAATGAGATTTAATGATTGGTGGTCGATAATCAAGTCACTTTCTATCCATTTGGATGATTTTGAAAATCTTTTCTTTTAGGCGTGCTTTACTTTGCTTATCAAGACTCAACAAAAATGTGTAACAAAGGTTGCAAAAATTGTGTTATTGCAACACCTTTTTACCAACCCATGAAGCATATTCTAAGAATATTCTTTGAGCTTCATTGGTGTGCTTTCTTTCACTTGTCGGAGCTCGACAAAGATTGATCTAGGACCCTCTAAAGGCATTGTTTAGACACTCCTTCACGAAACTCAAAAGAGAATATTCCTAAAAGATTCTTTCAACATTTTGGAAAGTTTTTTCTCATGACACTTTATCATTGATCAAAGATTTGACCATTGATGTGCTTTGATTTGCTTAGTAGATTTCAAAGAAAATGTTTTATGTTTAAAAACTTATCAGGTTATAACAGAAAGGTAGTTGCTCGTAGCTTATCAAACTTCAGCAAGAAGAGAAAACTCAACTATCGACACTTGGACAAAACTTGTTACTAGTTAGTTTATTGCCTACCCCCGATAAGCCTATTGGCCTTCAGGAGAAAGATGTTCATCGACGTCGGTACTTGGAGAAAAATAAATTTTAACATTTTTTACCTGATCGCTAATGGGTCTATCGATACTTTAGGAAAGAGTACATTTTTTGTATTTTTTTAAGTATTTGATTTGTATTATTTTTTCTTGAAAAACTATTTTTTTGGTTCTTTCTCAAATCACTATATATTTTTGGCTTTTTAAGGCAAACATATGCATAAAATGCCTTAAAAGAAAACATGAAATGGTGAAAGATAAAAAATATGTAACTATGAGCAATGCTAGTATTCTCTAACAAAGAAAAAATGGTACGCAAAAATACTAAAATTTTAGGGTGTGTTGTGCACTCAACAAATGGCAATTCATTGAATGAGACCAACATCTTTTCTTGTACCTTAGATCACAACCAAACAATTTTAAGTGACATAAACTTGGATAATCAATAGAAAAAAAAAAAAAAACACCAGTAGGTTCTTCTATACACCATTTAGAAATCATCCTATGCCTTGTCATGGGGATGAGACACTTGTTGGTCATAAGAGACGAGTCATTCTAATCACCGGTCTGTCTTTTGAGTGGGAAACCAAGTTGAAACCAACCTCTAATGCAAGGGCATTCTTTTTTGTTAATTTCTAGGTAACCCTATCATCCTTCTGGTGTTGCTCCATTGCTAGCAAGCATCCATAGCCTCGATGGAGTCACCCAGATATCACAGGCCTTGCTCCACTACGAGCGAGCGTCCATAGCCCCGGTGGAGAGATATGAATTTAATCTCTCTCTCTCTCTCTCTCTCTCTCTCTCTCTCTCTCTCTCTCTCTCTCTCGCTCGCTCGCTCTCTCTCCAGTTTCCCTTCATCATTTAGACCACAATTTCTGAAAAATATGACCTTTGAATCCCCTTATATTTGACAATAGTCATTTCCACCACTGACAGAGGCTTGTATCTTCTCTAAATGATGTATAAAAGAATCTATAAGTATTTTTTGGGTCTTTCTTATTCTCATTGTCAACTCACTTTGCTTTTGATATTTCACACGAATAAGGAGCTTAAGCTGAGAGATAGAATGTCCTGTTCCACAGACCAGATGTTGAGAACTCAACATTTCCTAGGAATTTTTTGGGGAAAGAATAAAACATAAATACACATAGAACTTACACGAAGAGAGAATTAAAAAATGAAATTAAGCTTATGCAAACCAAAATGAAAAAAATGGAAAAATGGAACTAAACTATAATACAAAAACTACTCATGAGAATAACTAGGTGAAAACACGCTTAAGGGTTTGACCATTAATAGGAAGAGCATCCAATTCCCCTTCTAGACTTTGTAAGCAGTATGTGCCTACCCCTATTTTCTCAGTAATTTGGTAAGGACCAAGCTGCAAATTTCAAAACTTAGTGTGCTTTCCCTTTGACTCATTGACTTTATCCCACCTTAAGACCAAATCACCTATGCCAAAATTCTTTTCACTTTCCTTATGTTTATCAATGCACCACTTAACTATCTGTTGGTGTGTTGTGAACTTATCTCTAGCCTTCTCCCTTTCTTCCTCCAACACAAAGAGTCTATCAATTTGTTGTCGCATAACAAAGAGAGGTTGAGCTCTTTAAGCTTAAGATAATTGTAGGGAAAGGAGGCATATGTTTGTTGGAAATATTTCTTCTTGATCGTATACCAAAAACTATGGGGAGGTACCCAAGGATTCCTTAGGAGTCACTCTATCAACCCAAAGTGTGTTGTGTAAATCAGTATGCCAGTTTCTATGATTCTTAGCAATAGTCTTTTTCAAGATGTGAATTGAGTTTTTATTGGTGGACTCGGCTACCCCATTCCCTTGTGGATAATAATCAACATAATATATGAGGATGATCCCCCTATCTAATGCAAATTCAATCAACAAAGTAGAGGAAAAGTAAACAACATTATCAAAAACAATCATAGAAGGTACCCCAAACATGGTGATCAAATATTGTTCTAAAAACTAAATAATGACCTTTTCATTCACTTTTGTTGGGGGAATGGCTTTATACCATCGAGTGAAATAATATGTTGTTGTCAATATATATTCATGTTTCTTTAATGAGTGAGGGTTTGTTTCTCCAATTATGTCTATGCCCCATTGCTCGAAAGGTCTACTAATCTTAATTGGTTGTAAAGGTATTGAAGCTTTATTTTCCCTACTCGCACTCACTTGACATATTCTACATTTCCTAAGATAAGTGTGCGTGTCTTAGAAGAGAGTAGGCCAATAATATCCAACCCTCAAAAAATTGTGTGCTATGGTTTCAACAGAAGAATGTCCTTCAACAGGGCCATCGTGAAGGTTCTTCAAGACCTTCACAACATATTCCTTTTATAAACATCATAACAACACTCCATCACATTTATTTCGGAAAAGAACAATGTTGATTAACCTATATTGAGCAAATTTTAACCTCAAATCCCTCCTCTCCCTTGAAGTCATATGATTAGGACATACTCCATGATGTAGAATGTAAGTCATATCAGAATACCAAGAGCCATTAGGTGGTGGTATGAGAGTTGCATCATTGACATAAACATATAACTCATTTCCCCATACTTCTTCTTTAAGTACAGAGTCTTGGGATTCAAAAACCAACCTACAACCCTTGACCTTTTATGATCCGTAAACTTTTGTGGATATTCCACTAGAACAGTTCATCACAACACATCTTAAACTATTATGAAATATTAGAATTTTGCAGTTTTTTTCTTTAGATCCCATATTAGTTAATTACTAGCTTTGCTTGAATTTAAGAAATAATTGAAATATAAAAATGAAATAACATGAAAAAAATACACACGATCCACACAAATGAATATAAGATTTGACTTGGGAAACCCAATATGGGAGAGAACCTAGGCAAAAAGTGAGGCCTATGCTTTGCTCTCTTTTCTTCAGTTATAAAATGCACATACAAAGGAATGGGAACTCACTATGGAGTTACCTTTTGACACTATGGCCTGAACAATTGCTATAGAATCCTCCTCCTCCTCTATTATGCTCACAAAATACTACTCTTAGATGTTTTTCTCAACTATCGAACAAGATATAATGGAAAAGAATGGAACCCCTTCTCCTCTTAGCGGCCATGTATTTAACATAGCTCTATAACCATCTAGGGGTAGGGTTTTGACTTCTTCAACCCTCAATTAGTGATAAGGTTTGTACCTTATATAATATTCTTGAAAGTTCATACATGGCTATCCCTACACATTTTGAGTAATGGGGGTTAAGGACCCTGTAGTCTTTCTTTCTTCAGCTATAACCAAACTCTATTTGCCACTTTGAATGCTTTTTTTGTTTTGTTTTGATCATGTCATGCCTTGTACCTTTCCCTTGACTTCTTCAATGTCTCATGTACTTGCAAATGAATATTCCTAAACTTTTTTACAAACTTCTATGATTTTAATGCTTCTCCCGTGGTGTCTTCCCTCACTCATTGTTGTTTGTATGCAACATCTAAGGGCGAAGGCGACAAACACCCAAAGCAAGTTTCAAAAGGGGACTTAAGAGTAGAAGTATGGACTGCTATATTATAAGAGTGTTGAATGTAGATTAGATTTTCATCCCAAATCTTCATATGCTTCTGATTGTAACCCCTCAAAAGTTGCACCAAAGACCTGTTGACTACTTTTGTCTGCCCATCTGTCTATGGATGGAATGTTGTAGATCTCTTCAACTTCATTTCCATCTTCTCCCAAAGTGTAGTCCAAAAGTCACTGAGAAATCTAATATCCATGTCTGAAATGATGCTCCTTGGTATCCCAAAGTGCACACATACCTATTCAAAGAATGTGTTTGTTATTTCTTGTCCTTTGATGGTATTTTTACAAGCCATACAATTACACATTTTGCTGAACCTATCAACCACCACAAAAATATAGTCACGTCCCTTCCTGGTTGTTGGTAAACCTTTGAAAATCCATGAAAATGATTTCCCAAGTTCGAGTTGGTACAAGTAAGGGATGGTATAGACCTTGCTTTATATTACTAGGCTTGCTGGTACAACAAAGTATACATCCTCTAATATACCATGCTACATCTTCTTGCTTTATGGGCCAATACACATAGCTTTGTAAGTTAGCAACTATCTTCCCGACAATAAAATGTCCTGTAATCTTGGACGTGTGAGCCTCCATGATAAGCTGCAATATTTCACCTTTAGGAACAAAGAGCTTATCTAGCCTATAGAGCAACCCATTATGGAGATGATAGTCAGCCTTGCAATCACCTTCTTCTACATGAATTGGGCCTCGTAATTACTCAAACACCTCTTTAAAGTCCTCATATTCTATGTATGCCTCTTTGTATGCATTATGGTTAAAAGGCCCCATGTGAATAAGAGTTCCCAAAGTTGTAATCTTGAATGTGGGTGGCCTTGAAAGCATGTCTACCGACTTATTAATGTCTCTCTTCTTATACTTGATTACTAGATGAAATTGTTGTAAAAACCCCATCCTCTTGTAATGTTTGGTTTGTTGTAGCTTACTTTGGGCTTGCAAATATTGTAGGGGTTGATGATCTATGTGGACGACGATCTCATTTCCCATCATATAGATCTTCCACTTCTTGGCAGCTTGAATCGAGGCATAGAGTTCCTTGTCATAGGCAGGGTAGTTGAGAACTGCCCCATGCAATATTTCAAAATAATAGCATAAAATCCTTCCTCCTTGCATCAAAACGACTCCCATGGCATACCCACTTGCATCTGTCTCCACTGTGAAAGGATTTTGCAAGTTTGGTATTGCGAGAACTGGTGCTTGATCGATATTTCTTTTCAACTCATCAAAATCCTTCTACTAATTCTTCCCCCACTAGAAACTCTTACCACTCATTGTTATGGCGCAAAGTGGTGCAACTACTGTTGAAAATGAAGCTATGAACTTCTGCAAGTACTATGTTGCCTCAACAAAGGTCCTAACTTCAGTGATAATTATAGGAGCTAGCCAATTCATGATGGCCTCCATCATTGCGAGATCTAAATTGAGTTCCCTTCCATTGATCACATACCCCAAATACACCAATGTCTGCTAAGCAAACTCACATTTCTTAAGGTTAGCCAACAATTACTGATTTTCAAGGTCTCTAACACCTACATAAGATGTGACATATGCTCTTCCTAGGTAGATATATAAACTAACATATCATCCAAATATACTATAACAAATGAATCTAAATATGGGAGTAATACATCATTAATCAGTGTCATCAATGTAGTTGATGCATTACATAAGCCAAATGGCATGACCAACCATTCATACAGAGAAGGTAGTCTTCCAAGTGTCTTCTTCTTTGACATGTACCTGGTGGTATCTTGATTTCATACCCAACTTGGTGAAGTATTTGGTGTCCTACAATTGATCTAACAAATCATTGATCCTGGGTAGAGGGTATCGATTATTGAGTGTAATATTGTTTAAATATCTATAATCAATACACATCTACCAAGTCCCATCCTTCTTGGGTACTATAGGTGATCCACGATATGAGGTGCTTGGTTGAATCACTTCATTCTCTAGTAGTTGCTACAATTACTTCTTCACTTCATTTGCTTTCATAACAGACCATCTATATAGTGTAATGTTCGACAATGGGGATTCTGGCAATAACTGTATTTCGTGCTCCACTTCCCTCTATATTTTGTGCTCCACTTCCCTCTTTGGTGGTATCCCTTTAGGTTCTTGGAACATTCCTTTGTATGCTTGTAGTAGCTCCTCCAACTGATGTTTCCACTCATTAGTACACCTCTCCAGGGATTCCTTTACTCTTATTGACTCATCATTATATTGATTTTCTCTAAAGAAAAGTAAAAAATATTTCTTACTGGAACTAATCAACTTTTTTCCTTGGTTGACACTTACTATGAGATGTTCAATTTACCTTTGTGTGGATCGGTTATATAGGAATTCCCATCCTTGATCAAGTGGTACTAATTGGCTCTTTGCATGAAGATTGCATCCCTCATATATATGTAGGGTCTCCCAAACACTACACCACACACATCCAGGGGTACTGCATACAACACCACTTCATCAATAAAGTCCGCACTTACAACAAATTTAATCTTACACTGTTTCGTTACATTGAACTTTGCATCCTTGTTTACCCAAACCAAGGGATAGGGGATAAGATGATCGTGAACCTCCAATCCAAGCTTGTTGACCAAATCCCCTACTATGAAATTAATCCGTGAACTAGAGTCAAACGTAACATCTATCTTGGTCTTCTTGACCTAGATCTTGATGTAGAAGGGTTTGGTAATTTCCTTCTCTTCTTGGTGATGAAGGCTACTCAGATTCACCTCCTTCTACAACGATGAGCAAATAATATTCTCATCCACATTGGAGTTGCTTTCGACCCAATTTCTCAAATAGGTGGATATAAGATTCTTTTTATTTGCATCCTTGTTGCACTTCTTCAGGTTCATCTCCAAATGTAGTTTCTGACACTTTTCCTTAGTGTGACCATCAATATTTCAATGGTTACAATGGTTTCTGGGATCATTTCACTCATGTGCAGTGGTTTCCATCTTCTTATCCTCCCCCCATTCCACTTCTTTTCCCCCTCCTTGAAAGCGTCCTGATGCTCTTTCTGCTTGGAATCGCTTGGCTGCCCTTTCTTATGGCCTATGTTTTCTGGATATTATGCTTGCACAATCCTTGTTCACTCTCTTGGGCTTGAAAAGCATCACTTGCTTTCATATATGACTATTTAAACCTCCTATATACTTGAGGAGTAAATCCAAGTAATTGGGAGAGATACCGAACATAATGGCCATTTTTTTGAACTCGGTGCTATACTCTTGTACACTCTGCCCCTAAATTTTCCTAGAGTAATGCCAACAGATCCATTTGTTCTCTACATACCCAATAGGATAGATCTAAGATTTAATGATGATTTTGAAATCTTCCCACTTAGTTATAGGCGGATCACCCTTCAACCTAAGTGTGTCCGTGTGACTTTCCCACTAGGTTAAAGCATGGCCCTCTAACTTTATTCTAGCAAATGATATCTTTTGCTCCTCATCTATATGGTGAACGTCGAAACAAACTTCTAGTTGTTGCAACCAATGATTCATTTTTAATGCATCAATCTCACCTTTATATGGCTTTATGTCCACTTTCATGTCCATCTTGAATTGGGGCTATGAAGGGTTAATGACACTTGAACTGGGTTGATCTTTCTTGAGCTCTTTCCTTGACTCCTTTTATGGGTCTTCATTATCTCCCAATTTCCATTTTGATATGATCTCAAAGTTAGAGCCTCCAACCTCTGCATATGGTCTGAGCTTGCTTGCTAGAGCCGCCACAAGGAGGGACATATTGTGATATATGTTAGTAACTTGCTCTTTCAGCCTCACAAATCTCTCCCTTGTTGGATCTTGAGGGTTGTTATGAATAGATTTGTCGACCATGGCTAGGGTTTTGTGAATTTATTCTTAAAATGATTCATAGATCCATGCAACTTCCCACAAATACCCCAAAGAAACCCGCTCTGATACCAATACGATCCACAAAGTGTTGTGGATATTCCACTAGAACAATTTGTCACAAAAAATCTTAAACTATTATGAAATCTTACATTTTTGAAGTTTATTTCCTTATATCCCATATTAGTTAATTACCAACTCTACTTGAATTTGAGAAATAATTGAAAGATAAATATGAAATAACAAACAAAAAATACACATTATCCACACAAATGAATACAATGTTTGACCTGGGAAACTCAATATGGTAGAAAACCCAGCTAGAAGGTGAGGCCTATGCTCTGCTCTTTTTGTTATAGTTATAAAATGCACATACAAAGGAATGGTAACTAACTATGGAGTTACCTTTTGACATTGTGGCTTAAATGACTGCTAAAGAATCCTCCTCCTCTGTCATGCTCATAAAATACCATTCTTAAATGTTTTTCTCAACTTTAGAACAAGATACAATGCAAAAGAATGGAGCTCCTTCTCCTCCTAGAGGCTTGGTATTTAACATAGCCTGATAGACATCTAGGGGTAGGGTTTTGTCTTCCTCAACGCTCAATTAGTGATAAGGTTTGGAACTTCTAATGGGGGATGATGTGGGATCCACTTGTACCATGGTGGTCAACATGGTAGGTCAACTTGTAGGAGGCATAATTGTTGCATACGAACTCAGATTGAGGAGATTATTGACCATAAGAAAGGTCTCAATGTGTAGAATATAAAATCTTGCAACAAAGTAGTTTGGACAAAAAACGAATGTCATTTGATTCCTCAAAATCGATCCAGAATATTTTTGACGATTTTTTTGGACCCAATTTTCCAAATTGGGATCTACCGCTAAAATGGCTTTGTAAGCGTATTCCTCCAATTCTTCCACTATGAAAGCATCAAGATAGATGAAAAATAATATAATGTTCCATTATGGATCATTTTACAATTCAGGCATGTTTTATTTCAAGATCAAATTCTTTTCTAACAATCATCCAATTCCCTCTACGCTCAGCTAAGTCTTGTTTTGGATACAAAGATCGCAAAATAGGGTGAGGCACTATGACCTTAGTGTGATTCTTGGGGATATATGACCTAAAATGTTTAACAACTTTATATACTGCATAAGCTTGCTTATTGATAGATGGATAGTTTAACTTTGTTCCCTGAATATTTGTACTCATAAAAGAGACTAAAGCTTCCTCATTTTCATCATTCTTTTGTGTCAATACTACAACAAGAGATTGACCATAAGTGAAAGTATATAAGAATAATCCACGATCAAAAACACGATTACGTAGTACAAGAGCATTTGAAATAATATATTTAATTTTTTCGAATGCTTCCTTTTCTTCACCATTCCATTTGAATTTTGAGTTTTTACGAATCATTATTTGTAATGGCTTTATTGTTTCAACAAAATTAGGAATGAATTTCCTAACAAAAATAATCTTCCCAAATAATGACTACATTGATTTCTTATTATGGGGAAAAGGAAATCGAGATATGACTTTTACACATTCAAGATTGATTGCATTGCCTTCTTTTGATATGATATGGACTACAATTTTCCTTCAGTAACCCCCAAAATACCTTTCTTTGGATTTAAAGAAATTTCGTATTTTCTGCATCTTTCAAAAATTTGAGTAAGATGAGAAATGTGATCTGCTTTGTTTTTTGAGTAAATAGTCACATCATCTAGATAGATCACCACACACTTATTGATTAAAGCCCTAAGAGAAACATCCATTGCTCTCCAAAAAGTAGCCCCATAATTGATTAAACCAAAAGGCATTTGTTTATATGCAAAGGTACCCCATTTGGTTCGAAAAGTAGTTTTGAGCCTATCCTCCTCTGACACTAAGACTTGATTATAAATAGAAAATACATCAAGGAGTGAACATATAAGGTCCTAAGACTGCTTGTATAAGTTGATCCATGGGTGGAACCGGATAATTATATTTTTCTAAAGACTTGTTCAAGTTTCAAAAACACACACAAAGATGGATCTCCCCTATTTTCTTCCCGTCAGGCACACGATTGGCAACCCATGTTAAGTGTCTTGGAAGATAATCTTAGCATCGAGAAGTTTCTTGAGTTCCTTTTGAATTAGGGGTTCAAGAGAAGGATGAAACCTACACAATTTTTGTTGAAAAGGTTTAATATCCTTTTTCATAGGTATGGTATGTTGGATAATTTTTCTATCATAGGTTTTCAAATCACCATAAGACCAAGCAAAAATGTCCTTATAATTTCTAAATAGTTTAACATAAGATCGTTTTTCCTGTTAATAACAACCCTTGCCAATACTCACATTTTTAGGATCACCTAAAGTACCCAGGTTAAAAAATTCATAGCTTAGAGTGAAACTGCTTGATTTAGCATTTGGTCATCTTTTAAACCTAATTTGTAGATCAAAAAGTTTCTCCAAGTTGATGATCCCTTTAGGCACGGTGTGTAATTTTGTTTTGCTTGTTTTTTCAGATTTTTTTTTATAAATATGCCCATAAATCTTCATCATCTATGGCTAAATATTTGAAGTTTTTACCATTAGTAAGAAACTCCAAAATATGTTCATCACCTTCAAAAACCTTCCAATTAGTAATGTTGTATGGGACCGAGGGCTTGTATAATAATTCAACAACAAATTTGCATGTTTCAAAATCTTCCAACAGAGATAACCTAGAAGCACCAGTGGCTAAAGAATCAACATAAATATTTTTAGACCTTGGCACCACCATGATGTTAAAAGCCAGAAAATTGTTTATTAATCTATGTACTTCTGCTTGATAATTTCTGAAGTGCGGTGAATTGCAGTGGATGATATTTTTTATTTGTCGAACTATGATTTATGAATCAACAAATATCTCAATTTTCTCAATCTTTTGATCCACAACCCTTTTCAGACCCTTTACAAGTGCTTTGTATTCAACGATGTTATTTGTTCAAGTAAATTCTAACCTACAAGACAAAAAACTACATTTTTGTTGGGCGTCAAAAAATAGACATCTAGCTCCAACTCCTTCTTGAGATTTTGATCCACAAAAGTATAGACTTTAGATATAAGGAGTGTACTTGATGTATGATATTTCTTTATCTTTTGTCAGTTTATCAAAATTTGTTGTGCCATTAAAATCTACATAATTTACAAGTTTGGAGCCTATTGCCAATTCAAAAGATAAATCATTATGAAAAACTAATTCAGACATTTGAGTTTATGGAATTTGAGATGTCATAGCCATAAGGTTTCCAAAGTACGAATACAATGAATAATTCCCTAAAATAGGAAATTCAAAAGAAGAAGGTTCATTAAAGGTTGCTTATAGATCAATTATTGCGTGTTTCATGTATTTTTCTCAATCAATTCTGATTTTATTTTGCTGACTATTCCAAGGTAACCATAAGTGAGACCAGTTGGATGCAAAATAACCTAGTATATTTTGTGACCAATCTCTGCATATTAAGAGTCCATGTGCTTATGATATGTCAACCACAACTATGTCGATGACTTGATGGACTTTAGGGTTTGAAACTATTCAGATCAAAACATCTTTCAATTCCATGATTACTTTTACTTCAAACCTGTAAAGCTAAATAATGTGGGTTGAACATTATGTTGGTGTAGCATTCAACTTTTGGCACACAGAATAAGGCATGCCATTTGAGATGATGCTCCAGAGTCTAGTAGGCAATTATGTATATTTTGGTTAAATATTTCAAAGGTCAATAAAAACATAGTCAATGATTTATACCTTTTCTCATTCAATGTAGTATTTATTGTTGCTTTACGAGTGCTCCCTATATCTATCTTCCTCCTGGTTTTAGAAGAACTTAAAGATTGATCTTTCTCATATTTTAAAGCATTCACAAGAAACTTACATTGTTTAGAAATATTACGTGGATCCATGATTGAAATATTTGCTTTGATTTTTTTAAGATCTTCCACCACATTGTATTCCGTAAGACTTGAATAAAAAACTACATCTTTTGGTAAACTATGGAAAACATGAATAAAAAACTACATCTTTTGGTAAACTATGGAAAACATGAGCGTGCCTATTGATTGGGTTAGGAGTCCATGGTTTGTTTGAAATATAATTCCGAGGAACAATGGCTTGTGGCTAAAGCATAGGTCCTTTACTTCTAGTTTTAACTACCACAATGTCTTATATCTTTTCATCATCTTTTCTCGATCACTTTCATACTTGAAAATACATCCCATAGTACCATTGTTGTTTCATTAGGATCTCCACATGACTCAAATTCCATATTCCCTTCTATTCGCTCATCACTTGCTTGAGACTGAGCATAACCATCAATAATATTATTAGCTTCTAGATTCATAGCATCGATCCATTCGGGGCATGTTTTTTCAAAGTGATTTTCCTAATGGTAATTACAATAATTATCTATGGCGACATATTCCAAGTCTATGTTTAGATTGGCTAGAGGTGGCTCAAAACAAAAAATTTATGAGGGAAAGACCTTTTAAATAAAGGTCTATAAGGCCTTTGCTTGAAGGAACCCTCTCCTATACTCCTCTTCATGTAAACTATTTCATTGGACAGTTTTTTAATCATCGTTTGTAAACTTTCCATATCCGTAGAATCTTTTTATTTCCCCTCTATGGTGAGTTTGGCTTGAGGTCTTGTTAAAATCAGCTTTTTCATGGGGGTTGTTATATCTCTCTTTTTGAGTGTGCTTTGACCTTCATTGCACCCTTTGATTTCAAACTCAATCTTCTTTGCCTCCTCAAAATTAAAGGATCAATTACTTTTATCTGCTCTTTGAACAAACTTTGAAATTGTTGTTGGTAGAGCATTAACATAGAATTCAATTTGTAACTCAAAACAGGGGCAATTCCTTCCTAAAATTTGCTTAGAATTGTCGTAAATATTTGATTGAAATATTTGTCCCTTTCTTTAGGACCCATGGTTAGAGCAAACAAATTTTCCATTAATGCGCCTATAGCGGTTTCTTCCTCGAACTTATCTATGAAGGATTTTTTAAATTCAATCCAGCTAGTGATAGATGCAATAGGTAAACTAAAATACTAGGTGGAAGTTGAATTCTCAAAGGCATAAGGGAAAATATGACAAACTACATCTTCAAATTGTACAATCAATAATATAATGGCAAGAATAAATTTCTTGATATGATCTTTGGGTAAATAAGATGTTTCAGGATCATATTTGGGAAGAAATCGCTCCAGATTTTTAGGGAAGTTATGAAGTTTTCTAGGTATAGCTAGTGTATCTCTAGTTAATCAGGGTTGATTAGCATTTTGATTATTGGCCATGTGTTCAAGTTATGAATCTAAGCCTTCTAATTCCGAGCCTGCTTTTTTTTAGTCTGAGTTTTCTGAGTATAAGTTTTCTTGATATTTAGAATGTGTGCTTTCTAATGGATTCATAGAGGGATTGTTAGGAGTCACATGCATTGAGCTAAAGGATTGTTCAATTTCTTGCAAAACCAAATCTACTAAATATTCTAAACCAATGTATGTTCAGAAATTGAGACTATGGTTCTAATTGTGTTTCATCGATGAGGAACTAATGGAGTTACATGCAATGCACATTTTCCTGGAATAGGCTCTAGTGATATAGATTCAATGTCTAACACAGTGTTATCTCTACCCTGAGGTGTCACGTTTTCAGAGGTCTGACCTTCAGAGTTAGGAATTTATGAACATGGGTTGTTTGTACAACCTTCTATACAAGGCCCTCCTTCTAGCGCCAATTTTGTTGAGGGGGTTGGATTCCCAATGCTCAATAGTATGGATTAAACATAAGGACAAGAACCAATTAGACTTCTCCCTTTTTGGCATGGAATAATCCTTTGGTTTAATGGTTTGGAAATCTTTCGATGGGATTTAAAAGTTGTTTGATTTTGTTGTTCCTGTTATTTTATTGTTTTATAATAGCATAGTTGTATACTACAGAAAAGAAGCACACTAAGGGTTTTGAAGAAATATGTGTTGAGGATAACCTATGGAAATAGTCAATGAAAACCATTCGAGGTTTTAGTTTCCCAAAGAAATAATTACACCAAGAACATATTACTTATCAGATATTATCCAAGAAATGATTAACCAATTGACAAGAGAAAGGAATACACTCATAACAATGAGACAACTAGAAGTAATTCCACAATATCCCCGATGACAAAAAAAATCAAAGATTAACTAATATAACAATCAATCATTCATCAATAATATCTGGCGATTCGTTCAACCAAATAAGATAACTTGAAAGTATTGAAATTCTTAGTAGATGCATGTGACATTTAATCAATTGTAGAATAATCCACGGTGATGAATAAATACACAAAAAATTAGTGAAAATTCCTTGGCTCATTCATAGCTTTTGAATTAAGCTTCAAAATAGTTCTCATCTACAATAATACAAAATTCTTTCTACAATCCATCGAACCTTTCTCTTTGGTCAATCAATCTATTTATTGAACTTTTAAAAACCAAAAATAGTAAATCCCACTGAAGACATAGTTGAAGTATCTAAAACAAAATTTGAATGCTAAGATGACTCATGTAGACTAAGTGACTCAACAATTGCATGTTCACCATCATAAGTGGCCCACTGTGTGAATAAATATTCACACGTATGCATGTAAGGAAACCTGTGTTGATCCATAGGAAACTGAGGGTTTCCTTCATCTCTCTGAATTGTTGCATGGACTTCTCTATCCTCGAAATCAATTGCTCCAATCTATCATTTATTTTGACATTAGCGATACAAAACTTCGACAAGCGGCCACATTCTATTGCAACAATTCCTTTGATGTCTTCCTCGTATTTCTAGGAAATTTCATGTTTTATAGATCTATTCTTCATGCTTTTTCCACAATTCCTCCTCGATCTTGCATTGAAGCTCCTATTCATGGAGTTCCCTGTTTCGTTCTTCTTGAATAGCCTATTTTTCTGCTTCTTCCTTCAATTGGATTTCTTCAACTCTTTTAGCCTCTTATGCTTCCCTTTCAATGGTAACTCCTTGGGTTAAAACCTCCATCCGTTGATCTAGAGATAGGGTTTTGAAAATTGTTAGACCAAGGGTACCTTATTGTGCATCCTATGTCATGTAAATGATTCTTCCTACCATTGTTCATGAAAATATGGCCAATTGTAAGCGATCTAATCAATGTGTTTAGGCATCAAACCTTTGTGCTCATGTGTTCTGAATTTTCCAGGGTCAAACCTATACTCTACATTACTCAAACCCTCCTACTTGGCTTGCAAGGTCTCTTTAACAAAGTAATACCCAAGATGGAAACCATAAGGGTTCAAAGATCTCTTCTTATCTATGATCAGAGAAGCATTGAAACCTTGAATAAAAGTCTGGTATCAAATCTCCTTAAGAACAACCTTATCAAGGACACATGCAGGAAAAAGGTGAAGGGGGCAATTGCTCCGAAAATTTCATAGCTTTCTTTGATAATTTTGGGTGTTATTGGTAGAAAATTATGGTATATAAATGTGCCAACAAGAAGTCACATATCATAGCATAATATTTATTGTATTTGTTTTCCCACAACATGCTGAAATAAACATGAACAAGGGTCTCTGACACATGCCAACTTAGATTCATATTACCTAAAACATTGCATACACACATGACATCCAATAAGTAATAGGCCATGTAGAATGAATGAACTTCACCTGGATGAGTGTTTTGATCTGTCTCAATTAATCTATTGAACTGTTTGGCAGTAATAGCTCCCTAATCAAACATTTTTCTAGTAGTGGCCACTGTATAATCCAATGACACCCATGCTTCAGTGAACTGTGAGAAATCTTTTTCCCCATACAATCGATAGATCATGATCGTGATATACATGTAAGGCTCCTACAAACCCATCACACTATACGACCCCAAAGACTAGTTGAAATATTTCTTGTCTTCTTTCCACCATCTAACTTCGATTTTACTCACATCACACTGTCTATGAAATTTTGTTACAAAATATTGTTGAGTAATGCTTTTGGTTCAGGTATGTTGTATTATTTACTAATTTCCAGGGGAAGAAATGTCCCTACACAATTCCCCTACTCATCATTGATTAGACAATTCTTGTTATCAACATGAATGATAATCCATTCCAATGCTTCTATCCAAGGAAAAGCAGATCCCTTGTTGCAACCATAAAGAATGAAATTTTTTGGGGAAAACCCTATCATCCATTGCTCTGATAGCAAGGTCATTGTGTGGTGTCGAATTGGGGTAGTCTTCATCCCTAACTTTAATAAATAATGTGTTCTATGTAGGCAATGGAACTTTCTTTCTAGTGGTTGACTCAATGTCCCTGTATAAAGGTGGTTGTACAAAAAACTTCTTTAAAGGAAAACTAATTATTGGCTCCAAGTTCTTTTCTAGTTTTGCTCCTTCTGCTAGTGTCAGAGTGGATTCTTCCCCTATTTCTCTCCCTTTTCCTTTTGAAAATTTTGGCGACTTCCTAGTGGAGGTTCTTCTTGGACACATTATTCCTGTAATGAAACCAACCATGGATATAATGAGTTGTGGAACAATATCAATCCTCTAAGTCATAATTCAAAACAAGAGGGATGATGTTGAAGAATTGTGTATGAACCCGCAAAAGATGACATTTAACATAACCAAATATGATTACAAAACATTTAACAAAGTCGAGGATACAAAGAAATGAAATTTAGTTGTTAATTACACTTTTACAATTAAAAAACACAAAAAATGATTAATAGTTTCAGAGCATAGTTTTCTTAGTGATGAACACTCATAAATCAAATTCAAATGACGAAATCAATTATCCAAGTTCAAATTTAAAGACTCAAGGTCCAAATCTAGAGCAAAATCTCAATCATTTTGATCGAATCCTTTAAAGCTTCCAAATCTAGAGCAAAATCTCAATCATTTTGATCGAATCCTTTAAAGCTTCCAAATCTAGAGCAAAATCTCAATCATTTTGATCGAATCCTTTAAAGCTTTTGGTTTAAATTCTATCTTCAACTGCTAAAATTCCATTAAATGAGATTTGATGACCAATGCCAAGTAATCAAGTCACTTTCTATCCATTTCGGTGCTTTTGAAAATCATTTTTTTGGTGTGCTTTACTTCACTTATCAAGACTTAGCAAAAATATGTAGGTTGCAAAAATTGTGTTATTGCAACACCTTTTTACCCACCCCTGAAAGCATATTCTAAGAATGCTACCTCAGCTTCATCGACGTGCTGTCTTTTGCTTGTCAAATCTTGATAGCGAATGTATTAGGACCCTCTAAAGGTGTTGTTTTGACACTCCTTCGTGACACTCCATAAAGAATATTCGTCGAAGATTCTTTCATCATTGTAGAAGATATTTCCTTAGGACACTTTATAGTTGACTACCTATTTGACCATCAATGCACTTTGCTTCACTTATCGTTTTTAGATAAAAAAATTTACATTGAAAAAATTAATGGGGTATAACAAAAAGGTAGTTTCCCGCAACTTATTAAACTTTGAGAGAAAGAGAAAACTCAACTATCGACACTTGGAGAAAACTCGTTACTTTTTCCTTTTTCCTTGACACCCAATAAGCTTAATGACCTTCGGGAGAAATTTTTTCATCGGCATCCACACTTGGAGAAATACAAATTTTCACAATTTTTACTCGATTATCGATGGGTCTATTGATACTTTAGGAAATAATACATATTTTTGTATTTTTCATGCATTTGATTTGTATTGTTTTTTCTCAAAAATATAATCTTTTTGGTTCTTTCTCAAATTATTATATATTTTTTTGTCTTTCTAGGAAAATATATGCATAAGATATACTAAAAGAAAACATAAAATGGTGAAAGATAAAAAAAAATGTAACTATGAGCAGTGCTAGTTTTCTCAAACAAAGAAAAAAGTGGTACCCAAAAATACTACAAGAGAGAGAGAGAGAGAGAGAGAGCCACCTACGGAAAACCAAATATCCCCAGGTATATGATCTCTTTTTACAAACGAGGAAGACATTTACCATACTTGTGAATCGTGAATTTAATAAAATACACTAAAATGGTAGATATGTGTGCTTATGGTTCATATCTAAGCATGGTGAAATCTCTAGTAGATATTTATTGATGTTATAGCCATAAAATCTATGATGTAGAAGTATATATCATTCTTGGGGGTGTCGGTAACAATAAACAACTACTCTGATGAGAGGGTTCCTTGTAATCTGAACAAAGCACTTGTGATACGTTCTTGCACTTGAGGGAATTGATGGCCCAACAAGCCCAAGGGTCTTCAATTGGAACTAGAAGCTACAATTGTCGCAATGTATGACCCATATTGATGTATAAGTGAGCTGACATCGAACATTAGGAGGGTCAAGGGAATCAGAGAGCAATAATGACTCTCTTTATCCCATCTGAGGTTCACCATTAGTAATGTGAATGGGAACAGAGATACAACAACATTCTTGGAAAACATGAGTTGACATCGATAGGAATGAAGACACAACCACAAAGGACGAGGGGTCCTTTGAAATCGATTGAAGATAAAATAGATGCCAAACTATAATAGGGGATTATTTTGACAACTTTGGATGAGGTAGTCAATGAGGATGAGATTCAAGGCTTCCCTTGGGAGAAGCATATATGGTGGTTGATAATGGTGTCAATAAAAAACCAACTGGACATTAGATAATTTGATGTCATGGGAACAATTAGATATGCTAAATGGATGTTAAACTGGGACTGAGGGTAAGTGGATGTAAATGTATATGTACATGATGGAGGAAATGTTGGGAATCACAGTGATGGATACTAGGATATGTGAGGTGTTGCAATCAACTAGGACCATGCATGCATAGTTGACTCAAAGCAAATTCTCTAACCAAGAGAAACTAGGATTATTTTTGGGTTTGAAAAAGATTCTATAAGATGTGATGGTATAAGTGTTGGTGCTTCCCTTATAAAACATGTGCTTTTTACAATTACTAGTGAATGAAAGAATGCACAAAAATTGGGTAAATTACAAACAAGGATATGAGTGCCCTAGTTGTGTAATCGAATATCTTGGTGATGTGTGGCAAGAGTACTAAGATTGGATGCAGGGAGGGCCCCCATTTTATGGGTCTCATTGGGGGTTGAATGAATGACGAACGACGATCCAGATGGTTTACTGATATTGGGGGGATGAGATTCCAATGATAATGTGTTATATCATTCAACATAACCAACCATAAAAAATATGAACCTCCTAGAGTCCGAGGGAATGGGTAAACATTAAGATGAGAAAGAGGTATGAGGCTCATTCTTATTGATGTGGACTATATGAAGTCCTAATCTATGCGAAAATAAACATGGGTGTTCATAATGCTAAAAGCATGGTAATCCATGAGGGTGGAGTCCTACCAGTGAGCAACAATTGAATGTATGTGGAACTGGAAGAAGTTGCATGCGAAGTTGGAAAAGAAACCCTAAAGGAATACTCAAAGGGAGAGATATTGGGAAATGCAATGAACTTACATGGATTATTGACATGATAGTTTCAAGAAGTATACTTGAAGGGATAGTGTGAAGGTCCCTTTTATGTGCATTAAGGAAACTAAATGGGCCTCCCAACAAATACCTACACACATGAAACTAATCCCCTGGCATATAACTGCTCATGATAATAAATTTAACGGTGCAAATGGTGTAATAAAAAGAGATAGTGAGCTCACTTACATGTTTGTTGAACGTTGGTGAGGAAAATGGCCCCTAGATGAAAATTTTGGTGAAAACGAATGGATCATACATCACTAGAGGTGGCAATGTTGTGATTCCAATATAAAAAATGACACAAAAAATAAATATTCTAAGTTCTCGCACTGGCTTTGGGAACCTTGTGATTGGACCATATAAAAGGTCGTGGGGCCCACAAAAACACCTCATTTGTGATTGACTGAGTTGGACATGAAGATGCGTGGAGCCTAGACTTCCAAATCTTGTCATGCATGCATATGTGTTCATATTTCCATTATGCGAGAGCCAGGTAAGGGACCATGACCTATCCTTCAATTCCATGCATTCAATTCATGGGTTTTAGGGGATCTAGGGCCCGTATGATACCTTTTTGAGGCGTGATGTATACATTGTCTAGGTATCAAGGGAATAATAATGTATCACATGCACAACTATTCTATGGATACTTGCACAAATGGCACACTTGTTTATGAAACATACACAAGAGATATTTATGTAGTTGTTTACTGAACAAGGGGGTTAGATGGCACTGCAAGATTCATTTAACAAACTACAACCAATGTGACCCAAAAATATCAAGATCTTCGACATACATATACAAAAATTTACATGATAGTACACGATACTTTTGCAAGTTTACAACTCTTGCAACAATTTCAACCATCAACCTCTTGTTCCCTACAACTTGCACAACCCAAGGAAGTGTACCTCCTTCTCCACACTATAGTCCCTTAGGTTGTACCACTTCCCTTCTAGGGATCCAACACAGATTGAACAAGAAGTCTCCGAGATGTGGCTCCAGGAACTCCAACTCCTAAAATGGAGTCTTGCACACTTATATACAAATGTACATTAAGTTTTCTTCAAAATTTGAAAATATTTTCCCAAAAGTCTACTTCTAGCTCCACGTGGATCATAGTCCAATCAATCACATGGTTAGGATCAAACACATATTTCTTCAATAAAGATACATGAAACACATTATGAATCCTCATGGATGCAAGAAATACAAACATGTATGCAACTGGGCTTATCTTTTCTAGAACTTCAAACGACCCACTGTATCTCGATGCCAACTTTGGGAAACTTTCCAATCTTAGAAAGCTCCTTTTTGCATTTACTTTTAAAAATGCATGCTCACTCACTTTGATTTCCATGTGTATGTCCTAATTTTATCGACATAACTCTTTTGCTTGCCCTATGCAACCTTTAAATTATGCCTGATCTTTACCATCTGCTCTTCCATTTCCCTTAGCAATTATGGCCCAATAACTTCTTTGTCTATTGTGTTCTCCCAGCTCACTGGCGTGTTACATTTCCTATAATAAAAGGATTCAAACAAGCTCATATTCAATGATGCTTGATACCCATCGTTATAAACAAACTCAACTAGATGGAGGTAGTCTTCCCACTTGGAAGGCTTGTCCATTACATACATCATCAACATGTCTTCAAATATTTAGTTAGTTCTCTTTGTCTGACCATGTAACTCTGGATGATACGTTGTGTTGAAATTGAAGTTAGTCCCAAATCCATTAAACAACCCCTTCCAAAAGGTGGAAGTGAACTTGGGATCTCTGTCTGGCACTATTGCCTTAGGCACACCATGTATCTTGACAATTTCCTTCATGTAAATCTCTATAATATTGGCTTCCTTGTGTGTTGTTTTCACTAGTACAAAATGTACAAACTTTCTAAGCTTTTCCACCACTACCCTAATGGAGTCATGTTGCCTTGTGGTTCTTGGAAATTTGGTGATAAAATATATTGTAACTACCTCTCATTTCCATTTAGGAATGGGAGATGGTTGTAATAATCCTTCTGGATGCCTATTCTCAGTATTCACCTTCTAACATTCCATGCACCTGGCTATATAATCAACCACATCCTTCTTCATTCCAGGCTAGAAATATTAGCTTCTTACTGCTATGATTGTCTTCTGGTACTGTGGATGTCTATCATATGGTACATTGTGCATCTCTTTTAAAACTAAATTTCTCAATTCTTGAGAATTAGGAACATAAACTCTATTCTTGTACAAGAGAATTCCATTTATATTTATGTTGTACATTGCTCTACTGTAAACTTTCTTTAACTTGTACATAATGTTGGTCTACTAATACAACTTCTAAAATTCTATCTTTTAAATATGAATTGTACATGCTTATGGATGTAGCATGCATTTTATGCACCCTCTCGATGAGTGCATAAGCCACATTATTCTCTTTTCCCTTGATATTCTTGATGTTGAAATCATATTCACTGAGAAATTCCAACCATCTAGTTTGTCTGGCATTCAGTGTTGGATACTCAAACAAGTGTTTCAGACCACTATGATCTGTTTCAGATCAAAATTTCTGCCCATGAGGTAAGGCGTCCACATTTTTAAGGCATGAAATATGGCTTCACACTCTAAGTCATGAATAACATAATTTCTTTCATACTCCTTAATATTCCTTGAATACATATGACATGCCCATTTTGTGTAAGGATTCCACTATGCCCTTCCTTGCATGCATATGTGCACACAACAAAAACTTCATCTGGAGCTACAACCTTTAAAATAGGTGCACTGGTCAATAATTCCTTCAAATGCTAGAAACTCTTTTCACATTTGGTAGTCTATTCAAACTTTATTCCCTTCTTCTATGGTGAAGTGATTGGATGTGAAACTTTGGAGAAACCTTCAATGAATCTCCTATAGTATCCAACTAATCTCATAAAGGATCTCACTTCTTAAGCATTCTTTAACACTAGCCAACTTTTGATTACTTCAACCTTCCTCAGGTCTACCTCTATGCCCTTCTATGAGAAAATGTGGCCCAAATAATGGATTTTCCTTTGATAGAAAGTACATTTGCTTAACTCGCCATAAAATTGATGGTCTCTTAATACTCGAAGCACCATTCTAAAATGTTGCTCATGCTCCTCCTCTATCTTGGAGTAGATAAGAATATCATCCAAGAAGACATGGAAAATTTTTGTAGGTAATCCATAAACACTCCATTCATTAGACACATAAAAGTAGTTGGTGAATTTGTCAAGCCAAATGGAACCACCAAAAAATCATAATGGCCATATCTCTTCTTGAATGTTGTCTTGTTGGTGTCCTCTTCTCAAATTCTTACTTGATGATAACCTGATATCAAGTCAATCTTGGAAAATATCTTCGCTCTTTTTAGTTGATAAAAAATATCATTGATCTATGGTAGGGGGTATCAGTTCTTTACGTTAACCTTATTAAGTTGTTTGAAGTCAATACACAACCTCAAAGTTCCATCCTTTCTCTTCACAAAGAGTACTGGGGCACCCCAAGGTGAGACACTTGGGTGTATGTACCCCTTCTTCAACAATTCTTCTAGTTGCATTTACAACTCTTTCAGCTTCGATGTGCTCATTATATAGGGATTTTCTGGACACTGGGGAAGCTCCAAGCATTAAGTCAATAGATAAGTCAATATCTCTCTTTGGTGGCAATCCTGACTATTCCCCAAACACGTCTTCGTATTACCTAAAAACTGGATAGTCTTTAAGATTTGGATCCTTATCCTTCATTGGCTCTTCCATATGGGATGCATATATCCGACACCCTTTCCTAAAACTTCTTTTTAGCTGCAATGTTGAAATATCTCTGACGAATATAGTTCTTGGAATGCCTTGCACCGCCCTTGAATTTCCTTCTTCATCATGGCATGTGAAAGCTTTATTGTATCAATCTAGGACAACACAATGCTTGTCCAACCAATACATACCAATTAAGAAATCATATGATCTAAGTGACATGATGTTCAAATCTGCCTTAGTGCCAACTCCATTCATGCTTATTGGGAAATCCTTGACAAGTTCATTGATTTTCCTCTTTGTTCCAGTGGCTAGATGAACTCACCAAGACTTTTCATGCTTACATCTCTTTAATTTAAACCTTTCAACTATTTTTGGATCTATATAGCTATGAATAGCTCCAAAATAAATCAAAATAACTATGGATAATTATCAATCTCACCTTCTACGCCAATCATGTGGGATTGGTAGTCTACTTATCTATTGTCCAAGGATGCATAAATCGTTGACATGTTCTTGCCCATGTCATCCACTATATTTCATTGGGATTGGATCATTATATTATTTTTCATCTATCTCGATGTTCTTAGAGGGGAAAAATTGGAGGAATCAACTTGTAGGGTCATTTTAGTGGCAGGTCCCAGTTTGGAAAATTGGGGTCTGAAACTTTCGAGAGCCATTTTGAGGTATTTAATGTTTTTTTTTTGGATTCTGGTGTTTGAAACTTGTTCCCGCCCCCTTGAAAGTGTTCTACACTTCGATACCTTTCCAATAGTGTATACTGTGCATCAATCAGAGTTCGTATGCAAAAGTTATGCCTCCCACAAGTTGACCTATCGTGTTGACCACCATGGTACGAGAGGATGCCACATCAACGCCCATTAGTCATGCATATGGGGCTAGCCACGTGAGGAATTTCAAGAATATTCTAGAAGGTTCAAAACCCTACCACAATTGAGGGTTCAAGAAGTCAAAAACCTAACCCTAGATGGCTATCAAGCTATGTTAAATATCGGGCCACTAGGAGGAGAAGGGGTTCCATTCTATGTTATTGTATTTTGTTCCATAGAAAAGTAGAATATTTGGGAGTGGGAAATTAGAGAGAATAACATAGGGGGTTAATGTTTTGTAGCAACCTAACATGCCAAGGGTCTCATATAACTCCATAGAGAGTTCCTTCTCCTTTATACTTGCATTATTTCGATATCAGAGAAAAGAGAGTAGAGCGACCTCACCTTCTAGCCGAGTTTTCTCCTGTAACAGTTTCCCAGAGAAAATATTTGTGTTATCTTGTGGATGGTGTGTGATTATACTTTACTATTCTCTATTTTCCGCATTTGATCTATTTCATGCATAAGTACAAAATCAATAACTAAATATTTTGGAATCTAAAAGAATTTAACCTTCATAGTGTATATTTCAGTTTTACTTATTAGATATGTTGTGACGAATTGTTCCAGTGGAATATCCATGAAAGTTTACAGATCAATATTAGCTTCCTGAATTTTGTGCACAATCCTCATCCTATCTCCCTTGCAAGAACAATCTTTATACAAGTGGTCTCCTTCACATCCCCAACACTTTATGGGATGTTGTCTTAGCCTTTTCCCCAAGGAATATGTCATTTTGTGTTCACCTTGTGTTGGTTTCCCTTACTGATATGCTTGAGAGTTGTTCCTGACAAATGGTAGTTTGATCCATGTTTACTCTATCCATCTTGCCTCTATTCCTATCATCCCAAGCCTTTTGAAAATCTTGTCTTCTTTTGCTATGTTCATAAAGATACTTATCTTTTCTTATGGATTCTTCTAAGGTCTTGGGCTCATCAAAATGAACTTTATCACTGTAAAAAGAAGGTATCCCACTCATAAATATTTGTATTTTTACCTTCTCATCCTTTCTTAATCCAACATATCTCAATAATTCAAGGAATCTTCTTTCATACTCATCCATTTTCATGCTTCCATGATTGAGTTCAAAGAACTCTTGCATCTTCTTGTCATAACATTGTTCTAACAAGTGTTTCTTTTGAAAATACTTTTTGAACTCCCTCCATGACATCTTGTTCTCATCAATATGCTTAACATGCTTGAGTTGATCCCACAAGATAGATGTTTTTCCTTAAAGATGGTAGATTGCAATTTTTTGCTTCTATATTTGATGGATAATCACGCAATTGAAAATATTTCCTCATGCCCAACAACCAAGATTTAGTATCTTCTCCCTTCCTATGCTCTCCATCAAATGATGGTCACTTGAGCTTCTTGAGCTGTCCTTGTTGAATATCTGACTCGAGCCTCCTCCTTTGTCTTCTAATAGGGGACACACTTCGGTTTCTCTCCAAACTCGAATGTACATGTGTTATTTTGGTTGAGTGTCCTGGAGAATGATGATGATGTCTTCATAGAATTTTTTCGAGCCCCAAAACTTATAATTTTTTGACCAAACTAGGTTGAATCTGGGTCATCAATCTCAAAATTAGATGCAATATCATTCATTGATTCACCAAACTTCATCAAGCCCGCTAATGAATCTCGACCGTTGATCATCAAATCAAATGTGATATGAACTGTTGTTTCCCCAATATCGCCAAACTTTGTGTAACTTTGAAAACTCCATTAATGATCGACGTTTTCCTTTGATGAACTAACTTTGTAAGATTTCACTGAACTCCAATCGCTCCATCGACGATCGATGATTTTCTTCATTGGTGATTTTTGAAAAGGAAACTTTATAAGATTTTTGTAAATTTTGGTCGCTCCATTGGCGATTGATGATTTTCTTCATCAACGATTTTAAAAAAGGCTACTTTATAAGATTTCAATGAACTCTAATCGCTCCATCGACGATCAATGATTTCCAAAACAATTACTTTGTAGAATTTTTTCGAACTCTATTAATCTCCATTGGTGATCATAAAAAATGCTTTCATATTGTTGAGCTCATTTAAATTAGAAAATTTAGACCAACCCTGCAATGGATTTGGACCGTTGATCTCAAGATCAAAAGATATCCCAGTTATCGATTCATCAACCCTTTCTAAACTTTGTCAAACTTGTAGATGAATCTCGACCATCGATCCGCTAAATTTCACCAAACTCCGAAGATGAATCTCAACTGTCGATTTGCAATTGATGATTTCATTCCACTTTTCTCCATAAGTGATAAAAAATTTCCTTCTAAATTTCATTTGGACTTCTCTGAAATTCATTGAACTCCAAAAACTTAGAAGTTTTTGGCTAATCTAGGAAGAATATAGGTTGTTGTCCCTTGACCAAGTTTTGAGGAACACTTGGTCATATTTGACCATTTTTGGGACTTCTACAGCCTGTCAAAGATGGAGTGCAAGGCGAAGCGGAGATCATGGAAGCTAGACTCCCTTTTTGGGTCCTTTTTGGGTTTTGGGGGATAATGTAATGAGACTGGGATGTCGGCCCATGGGTTTACCCATGTTTAGGCCCCTTTTTGTAATGTAAAAGTAGAAGTCTGGGCTATGTAAGAAGGGACCTTTTTTAGGACACTTGAGAAGTGGCTTAGTGCTAAGAGATAATCTGTGTGATATACTTGAAGAGCTGAGTACATGTATTGTAAGTGATGAGTGCACAGATTGTAAGAAGGTTTTATGCTTAGAGCTACTCGAGGAAGGAGGATGTAGCGAGCTGCGCAAATCTCCTGTCCTGCGTGGAGTAGGTTTTGAGGCTCTGTGCTTGTAACCGATTGGCCAGCAATAATAGAGAAGAAGAGTTGGTGGATGTAGCCCCAAGGTGGGGGCGAACCACGTAAATCTGTGTGTCATGCTTTGTGCTGTTACTTACATGTGTTTTCCCTCTCTTGCTTAGTGCTATAACATGTTTAGATAGATTTACTTATGCTTTGTGCTTATTAGATGTGTATAGATGATATATTTGATGTGTATGAAGTTTCTAAGTGCTTGATCTACCAAATCCGGTCTGTTGTATGCTGCTAAGTGTTGAATCATCTTAGATCTAAGTATATACTGCGATGCTCTGTGTTATCTGCGGAGTGAGATAATGGTTAATTCTAGGTGAACTATTGATGCTAAGTGCTCTGTTAAGTGTGTAATCACAGATCTGGATCCCAGCTAAGGTTGCAGACACCTGAGTCTTGCAACCACCCCTACCTCTACCTCGGGTGAGACTTCATCTGCTTCGCAGGTGTTGCCTAAAGGGCTGGTAGTTAGGGTTTTTTTGGTGCGTTATTGTAGCGTTGAACCTTGGGTCTGCCCCCGTGCCAACATAGGTTGTTGATCTAAAAATAAAACGTGATCACAATTGTTGATCCATCAAGCTCTATTACATGACCCCTTCCTTCCACCACCCTTGCGCTACCAACATGGACCTGTCACTCCACGTCATGGGTATGGTTCACATCATCATCTATATGGAATTTTTCAAAAATCCCGAAAATTATAATTTTTTAAAAGTTCTAGAATTTTTCTGAAATTTCATTTTTTGACTGCCATGGAAGCTCTAAAATTAGCTTCCCAGGGCCGAATGCAACCCTACAACTATCAATTTGGCACTTTTCTAAATCACGTGTATACTTGTCTTGGAATTAGGGAATTTTACTCTAAAATTTACCATTCTTCCCAAATTCGACACAGACTGAAATTTTGCAACAATGAATTTCTCAAATCTACTCTAGTCTTTGGCCCATATGGGTTAGTGTTGAACTAGAAGCACCGATACCACTTTGTAGTGTCCCTTACTACTAACCTAACAATTCAAAAATTTTCAAATACCAATTAAATCAAATGCATGCATGCTAAAAACACCCAAGCAATTAACAACATTCTTAAAACATGCATGCAACTAAATTAACATTCACACAGTAGCATACAATTGCTTCAAACTTAGAGTAAGCACACAACAAATAATCCCATAATTAAATGCAATGCATTAAATATTTAATGCATTTAACAACATTATGAATGCAACCAATTATACAATACACAACGACATATAATTCACTCACGAACATAGAGTTTATGCATGACAATTTAAACCCATAAATAAAAGTAATGCAACATAGATAAACACTTATCTTTTAGACCAAATGTGCAACTAGTTGTAGAGGACAGATGTTCCACCCAGCTGTAGCATTGTTGCTCCAAATCTTAGCAGCAAGTCACCCTCAAGCTAGGGATACAAATCCACAAGAAAGGGTGTCTCTCTTTTGCCCACTCATAACCCAATACAATCCACGAAAAGCTAATTTTCTTACGATTATCCCAATCAACCAACTCTCTTCCCCTCAACATGCACAACGCAAGGAATGGGATCCCCCTTCACTGCACATAGTCCCTTGGGCCTTCCCATTTCCCTCCGGCGCTTTAGCTCAAGTTAGCTAGGAATCTCTCTTGCTGGGGACTCCAAGGATGTTAATTGTAATAGGAAAAGATTACATCAACAAGTTCATTGTTGTAGGGTAATTTCTCACACAAAATCTCACTCTACAAGCCTAACAATATGCTTCTTCAGGAATTTATATCTCCAACCAACTGCCACACATGTCCATTATGGATTCCTTCAAGCTCCAACACTCTTCACTCCCTTGTTCCTCCAAAAACTACATGTAAAAACTACCCTCTCTTCCTATACTAATTTCCCTTTTTCCAATGCATGTTCACTCTCACATTCCCCAATGTTGATTGTATTCAACCCCCATGCTCTAAAAACTATAGGATGTGACTTTTCACACCAACCCTCTTACATGTGTTTAATGATTTGCTTTGGGAACACTCAAACATAAAATAGAAAGTTCATACACCAATAATAATTTTAGGAAGTGGGTTTGGATTAACAACCATGAATAATTCCTTCCTTGGACCCCTCTTAGACCGTCCCCTCTCTTGTGGAAACTTATCCCTCATTACTCCATGTGTGTCAATCTACAATCAACGTTACATTTTATTTTATTATTATGATATACAATGTTTATATATCACATAGTCAGTCCCATTGCCATACATTGTATTTTCATTATACATCACTAAAATGGGGATGTTACACTAAAATACTATATTCTCTCTGCCAATTTAGTGTTGATATTGTAATTTTGACATTCCCATCCCATTTGGAAACTTAAATTTTTGTAGGTCTCATTTATTTATTTATTAATGAGATAACAATTTTTGGAATTGAAATTGGAGGGTTTAGATTCCAATCAAAATATTACCATAAAAAGCACCCAAAAAATGGAGAAAAACACACGGGAAAGAATAATTTTAATTAACTCTTAACCCATAATTTGGAGCATAGTCTATAATCAACTATAATCACTTCCCTAACAATTAATAATGAAATATGCTATGCACAATTACTAATCAATGTTGCATGCCTAATAATTACTAACACACTCTAGATGAGAAAATATAACTTTAAAAAAAAATACTTAGTGAATATGTTAAAAAGTCTACACATACTCTATTTATGTGCATGTGCATTTAAACATAAAATTTAGTGAAAATTGATTAAATATCGTTAGAGAGTTTTCTGCATAAAAACTGTGTACAAGGGTTTGAAACATCCAACGTTTCGAGTGGACACACCACCCATCGTCAGGAACAAATGAAGATATTATGTTGAAGAAGAGTGTTGAGGTTTGAATTTATAGAGGAAAAAAGGTAAGTGACCATTCAAGATATGAAAGATGATTATATCTAGGAAGGTGTTAAAGATAACCATTGAGATTATGAGATACTATATTAAAGAAAGTCATAAATAATGAAGATGAAATATAAAATAAGTTGACTTAGAATAATAATGATAATAATAAGAATTCTTCCATATAATGATGTATTTAATATAGTTGATGTGATATAGTCGTTGATATTAGGTGTTAAAAGTTTGATGAAAATAAATTAATGAGATAGACTAATAATAACAATAATAGGATTTCTTTAAGGAAGAGAGATATTTGATATAGTTAGTATGAGATAATTAATAATGATAATAAGATAATATAGAGAGAAAAGGCCAAAAGGAGAAAACAATGAGATAAGTGGATTTCAGAGAGATGAAGAACAACAAGAAACATTTAGATTGCAATGAAAAGAATAGGGATAGAATGAAGACAATCTATGGACTGAAATCTAAGCAGAGAAAGTATAACACACACGACCTCCTAAACCCTACTTAGGCTAGTGGGATGAGAAAAATTTCTCTTTTCATTAATCTTTCAATCTTGGGTTTACATCCTTCTCGACCTCAGTCTCACGTGACATCTTATTTTGGGGAAAATCCCCTACAGTCGTGGGCTTATTGTAGCATACCAATAACTGTACAAAAGAAAATTTCTATAAAGAACATTCAATCAAGATATTATAACCTAATTTAAAGGAAATAATGTTAAGAACCAAATATCAATATAACATAGAAAAACCTCAGAAAAAGTACTCAACGCCTTGAAAAAGAGATAATTTTAGATAATAA
>ML785352.1:938844-964516 GCA_009831015.1 Picea engelmannii | reverse complement strand
TGGTATAGTTGAAATGGAGAACACATGATAGAAATAAACTTGAATCTCATATGTATTATGTTTTTATATATAATAATATTTCTAATTTGTAAAAAGAGTTATGAGAGTATTATTTGTTGTTATCCTATGTATCCCATATACTTGGTTGTATAATGCAATTTTATTATAATGACACTTTTAATATTTTATTGGGATCATTATCACTCTATTTTTTTCATTTCTAGGTGTTTATATTTAACACCTATAGTATTATAATGATTTGTTATAAGTATTATTTGTTGTTATTTACATAGCACATTTCTCTCACATACTTTGTTTTAGAATGCACTTTTAGCATTATAATAACATCATTTAATGTTTTGTTGGAACCATCATCACACCAATCTTCTTCTTGTGAAAAGACATCATGAATCAACATTAACCACATTTAATACAATCACTACATGTAATAAAGGCCAATTATATACTTCACATTAGACTATCACATGGGTTGCAAGGTTGTTTCTTCATTAGTCATGTGATCACATTTAGATTCTTTTGATACCCACACGATGCATTATTGCTTCAGGTCACCTCATCTACTCAATGGGTGAGTTAATAACTATGCCAAACATCCCTTCTTCATCAATGAAAGGGTACTTGGCTATCCTTGTGGTCAAATTATTCACATGGGCGCCCATGATTGAATCTCAAACATTCACATTGATATTGGATCTCCTTCTAGCTTGGCTTTGGCCTATGGATCTAAGCCTCCTCCATGCATTTTATAAAGATTTTGGGAATTAGGATTATTGTAACACGGTTGACACCCTAAACTTCATTAGGATGGTGGGATGTCTAATTTTTTCTTCTTAACCATCACTCTAACTCTAATTTCGAGATCAAAGATGAATTCATCTCTTCAAGAGATTTCGAGCGATTGTAATCATGCTCATATGCAAGCTATGCATAGACAAAAATTCCCTTTTAAAGTTTTCTTAGGCATTACTCATGGGTGACGTTATCATATCCACGTGGCATCCACGTGAACCTACTCCCCTAGTCTAGTTGATGTGGGCATGTTCTCTCACTGGGCTGAAGGGCATCGACCTTATGTTTGTTGCTAAGAAAGCTGTATTGGGGTTCTCATTATTTATCCCACACCATCGGGTTTACACCATGCTTCAGCTTTCCCAGAAACCAAAGCTCGGAAGGCTATTGAACTCACATGTTCAGATAACCCACATCGAGATGCTTGGATAAAACCCTTCATGGTTCTTCCGAAGTTTGAAACCTGCAAGCCTATCAGGCTTTATCCATCATGCTCATCCCTTCAAAAAATCACCCAGAACAAATATTTCCAACAATGTTCTCTCGAACGAGCCTTCCCAAGACAACATGCATGTTCGCTAGATTGGGTAATGGCCAATTCACATAGTCAAATGGTCCAAATATTTAGCAGGTCTCTAAGCTCCACGACCCTTTTTAACGAGGTCACCTGATTCCATCAAACCTAACGACTAAGATCTATTTCATCTAATAAACCATATCCATTTCAAGCTTAAAGGTGCATGTCGGTTAATCGAGTCACTGCTTTCATTGCTTTCAGACTCACTCCTTCAGAATGCTAAATTATTAAGCTTAAAATATTCTCAAATGAGTCTTCTCAAAAATGTTTCCTCGAGAGATCTAACAGTTGAGATTGACCATGATCAATGGTCCTTGTCCCTTTCAAGCTTAGAATTGCTCGATCTATAACAAGTCCCTCCCTTCATCATGAATTGACTACGGATTGGTGCATGTCCTTTCCACATGGCATCCTCCTTTCCACTTCACAGGTTTAAGGTTCCCTTGTGTCATGGTTTAGTATGGTCTAGGTTTAAGCATGTTAAGGGCTCTCCAGAGTTCGCATTTTCACTCCATAGGCCTTAACAAGGCTTTGTGAAAATACTTCCTAGCTCTACAAGTTATTCGAGGGTTCTGATAGGTCTGAGTTCCCACATTAGGGTTCTTCCCTCACAGCTCCACCACAAGTTCTTATGGAATTCAAAGAAAAAAAATGACATCCTCGAGTGAATAAACTCTTCACTCAATTCGTGTCATTCTCAGATTTTTTATCATGAATTTATAGGCCATCAACCTAGGAATTCAAAAGAAGGATTGATCCAATACACGCATTTCCCTCGATCATACATGAAATTACACAATCATGCACTTCGTTCATTTTTCTATGAAATTTATACAAATTCATGAAATTACTATCATACACATTTATTCTAATCCTTTAAATATACAAAGCACATATTTGGAACTTATCTGCTCATAAAACTGCTAGCTAATCCAACTCACTGAGGGTGTGCACTTTTCCACCCAATGATATTCTTTGTTGCATTATGCTCTCTACAACAGACCATCCCCGTGCCAGACCATGATACCACCAAGGAAACTCAGTCTGTTTAGGGAAATTTGGGTTGGGTGTGAAGATCGTTCTCCTTCACAGGTAATCAATAACAATAATCCTTAGCACCTACCAAGTTAGGGCCACCATGAGCTTCCTAGATACCTTCCCAATTGTATTTCCACTACACAAGGAAGTCCCTTCACTACTACATAGTCCCTCAACACTCTCCCCTTACTAGTGTTGGTTTCTATCCAACAAGCATCAACTCACAACCCTCTCTCCTCAGGTCGGGTTCATGATTTCCTTGCTCAAATTTCACAACAAGGTCTAGAACACACTTGCTTTACTTTGATTCCCTAGGTATTTGCAACACTACCTATCTAATACTCTTATGTATCAGCTCTTTCTGATGAAAAAACTTGGCCTCCTGATATTCATTCCTCTGTAGACTTGTACCTTGATTTTTCTCTACTCTCCTTTCTTTTCTTACCATATCTGTCTTCTTTTCTTTTCATACCTCTCTTATTTTCCTTCCAGGCCTCCCCTTTCTCTCCAATCCCTTGTTATTTTATATTCCTCCTCCAAAAGGTTCGTGATTCTTATTTCTTATGTTATAGGAGTCTGTGGTCAATCGTGGAGGATAAGGAGGTACTAACTATACCCAGTTCTCCATGCTCCATTCATTGTGGGTGGTTGGTTTCCCAAATATCATCTTCATGCATTAACTGAGATTTTTGAAAAAGGAGAAAGAGAGAAATATCTTCAAAATATGACTTTTGGCAAAAGGGCACTAAGGATTTTAGGTAGGGTAAATTCCTTCATTAGTTCCCACTTGTAGTATCATGGTCTATATCAGTGATCTATCGTTCAATCAGTTGTTCAACATATTTCATTAAAAATATGTGTGTGTGTGTGTGTGTGTGTGTGTGTGTGTGTGTGTGTGTGTGTGTGTATTGCTTCAAAAGGTCCATTCTATCCTTGTAATGGTAAAATATCCTTGTCACACTCATGGTGTCATTAAATCATCATTATGATTATACACTAGAGAAAATAGGGTGCTACATTCCCCTCCCCCTTGGAAGGAACACCATTGTCAGTGTTTTACCATCACATAAACAACATTATACAATAAACAAAAATGGTCATTCCTTCTTCATTGCATCCTCTAGTTCCCATGTAGCCTCATTTTCCCAAAGTGCCTCCATTGCACCTTGACCTGCGCAATGGCTCGATTCTAGAGAAATGTCTCTTTCCTATCTAGGATGTGTTGAGGCTCTGGATGGAATTCTCCTTCTATTTCCCCCTGGATCACAACCCAATCAATAATATGATTATAGTCATGCATATACTTTTTAAGCAATGATACATGGAAAAAATTGTGTGCTTTAATAGTAGGAGGCAAGACAAGCATGCATGTCGCTAGTCCCACTCTCTTCAGGACTTCTAATGGTCCACAATAGTAGGGTGATAACTTAGCACAAGTTCCAATTCTTAGAGATCTTATCTTAGGCTTAACTTTGAGATAAACATAGTCTCCCACTTTGAACTCCTTATGAGTTCAGTTCCTGTTAGTATATCTCTTCTATATATCCCGAGCCACCTTAAAATTCTATTAGATCTTGGCCACTTCCTATTCCATTTCCTTTAGAATGTTTGGTCCGAGTGTATTCCTGTCTACTAGATTATCCTAGCTGAATGGGAATTAGGATATTGCATTTCCTACCATATAAGGCCTCAAAGGGACTCATTTTCAATGACTCATGATAGCCATTGTTATAAGAAAAATCTACCAAGGTTAAGTAGTATTCCCACTTCTTGCACTAGTGCATAACATACATTCTCAGCATGTCTTCCAACACTCTGTTAACCCTCTCAATTTTCCCATCTGTTTGAGGATGATGAGTAGTGTTGAAAGCTAATTATGTCCCAAAGCCTACAATTGTTTTTTTCCATAAATTCAATGTAAAATTGGCATTTCAATATGAAATGATTGTCCTGGGCATGCCATGCAATCTTAAAATTTCCTTCATGAAAATATTTTCAATATTTATTTATTTGTAAGTGAATTTAATTGGAATAAAGTGAGATTCCTTTCTCAAATGATCTAACACCACCATGATTGCATCATGTTGCTTGGCTATCCATGGCAGTCCAATGATGAAGTCTATAGAGATGACTTCCCACCTCCATTATGGAATTTGTAAGGGTTGTAATAGCCCTAATGGATGCCTATATTCCACCTTCTATTGCTAGCATCCTAGGAATTCTACAATGTACTATGCAATCACATTCTTCATTCTAGGCCAATAATACAACTTTATTCCATTGTTTTCATTTTCTGATATCCTAGGTGACCTACATAAGGTCTCTTGTGGAACTCATTCATCATGAGCTCCCTTAATTCAACTAAATTGGGTATGTACAACCTGTATTGTACATTAATAACCCATCTTTAGTGAGTTGATATCCTTCACACTTCATCCCTCTTGGCTCTTTCTCTAAGATTTATTTTATGATCTTGAAATTCTCATCGTTGTATAGGATGTTTATTATCTTGTGCTTTAGATCAGATGACTCACATGCACTAATTATTACTAAGTGTATTGTTTTAATGCTTTGACTAAGTGCATCTTCCACTCGATTGTATTTTCCTTTAATGTGTCTAATTTCAAAATAAAACTCACTAATGAGATCCATTCACATGGCTTGTATGGAATTTAAACGTGGTTGATCAAATACATACTTCAACTCCGTGTGGTTTATCATTAATACAAACTTTCTTCCAAGCAAATAATGAATCCACATATTCAAGGAATGCACAATGGCTGTGAGATCCAAGTCATGAGTCATATAATGTTGCCCATGCCCTCCTTGCATGAGGACTCTACTAATCCCTTGCTTCAAGTCAATCCATACCAAGAAATATTTATTCAGGTTTGCAATCTTCAAGATAACTGCATTTTTTAGAAGATGTTTTAGCTACTAGAAACTTGCTTCACAATCTACTGACCATGTGAATTTTACTCCTTTTCTTTGTAGGGAAGTGATTGGATTCCAAATCCTTGATAATACTTAAATAAACCTCTTGTAATATCCAACCAATCCAATAAATTATCTTACTTTAGTTACATTTTAAGGAGCAGACCAATCCATAATTGACTTTACCGTCTCGAGATCTATCGCCATTCCTTCCTCTAATATTACATGACCTAAGAAATGAATCTGTCTCTAGAAGAAATAAAATATGTTGTACTTAGGATACAACTGGTGTTCTCTCAACACCTGCACTACCAACCTAATATGTTCCTGATGCTCCTCCTTTGTCTTTGAGTGTATGAGGATGTCAACAATAAAAACCAACACAAACTTGTCCAAGTATTACTGAGGACATTATTCATTAAGCACATAAACATGGATGGTGCATTGGTAATCCAAAAAAGCACCAGCACAAACTCATATTGTCCATACCTTGTTCTAAAGGTAGTATTATGGATGCCATCATCCTTGATTTTGACCTAATGGTACCCAAACGTCAGGTCCATCTTAGAGAATATTGTGGCCCCTCTTAGATGATAAAAAAGATCATCAATCTTGGGAAACGAGTATTTATTATTGATGGTCATTTTATTTAATTATTTTTAATCAATGCATAACGTGAGGGTACCATCCTTCTTCTTTACAAACAATGTCGGTGATCGCCATGGGTACACATTGGGTATGATATACTCCTTATATAACATATCATTTAGTTCCATTTTCAGCTCCACCAATTCAGGTGTGCTCATTCTGTACGGTACCTTAGATACATGAACTGCTCCTAACATAAGCTCTATGGAAAAATCAATATCCATCTTGGGATGCAATCCATATACTTCCTATGGAAATATGTCTCTGTACTCAAATAACACAGGATGGTCTTCAATTTTCATCTGATTTCCTTCTATTCAATTTAATACATGAATGGCATATAGTGGGCATTGTTTCATCAACTACAGTGTTGAAATCTTCCTTACCGACATATGTTTTTGTATACCTTGCAAGATCCTCTTATTTCCTTCACCATATTCACATTCCAAGGTCTTATTAAAATGGTCTAAATTTTCCTTGTGTGTTGCCAACTAGTCCATACCAACCAACATATCATATGACCCTAATGGTAGTATATTTGGTGCTACTTGTTGGTTCAAACTAATCAACTCAAACTATCATGCTTCTATAACTTTGGTCACTTTCCCTTAGGTTCCTATAGATAGATGTACTAACCAAGACTTTGCATGCTTTATTTTCTATAAAACACATCCCTCAACATCTTGGGGTGTAATAAAAATAATGATATAATCATGGTCAATCAATATTGAAATAGGGTGGTTGGAAAGTATACCTTCCATCTCCACCACTAAGGCTTGGTGGTCAACTTCTTGATTCTCAACAACTGCATAAATTTGGTGTACACTCTTGGCTACATCATTAACAAAGGTAGCCTTTTAAACATGACAAATTATTCTATTATCATTCTTCCTATAAAGGAAATCCCTTAATATGTGATCTTCTCCACGGCCCCAACATTTCAAAGGCACCTTCTTCTATTCTTCTACTTTTTAATTTTTGGGTTTTGATAGCCTATTCACACTTTGAGTGGGATAGTTTTGATGATAGATGATTTTAGTGGGGTAACTATATTGGGCACTCATTCCTAGATTCCTATACCAATACGACTTAAATACCTTCTTCTTAAATCTAGTCTTATCCTTCCTCTTTGATTCCTTATGAGGCTCCTGCCAATGATTTGATTTCTCATAGAAATACCTAGCCTTTCAGATGGTGTCATCCATTTTCTTGGGCTCACCAAATTCAATCTTGTCCTAAAAATATTGTGGCATCCTTCTAAGAAACCATTCTATCTTTACCTTCACATATTTAATGTATGGGACATACCTCAACATTTCTATGAACCCTTTGACATATTCATCCATGGTGAGTTGTCCCAACTTATGTTCATGGAACTTTGTGATCTTGGCATTAAAATATCTCCATGAAAAATATGCTTTCATAAAGTTATTTTCAAGCTATTTATAGGTCAGAGTCTTTTTGAAGATTCCCTTTACACTCTTGAGGTATTCCCACTGGATGGAAACCCCTTCAATTAATTTAAAGATGACTATTCTTTCCTTTGTATTTCTGAATTAGTTATGTAATCAAAAATATTTCTTTAATCCTAGTAGCCATGTGTCGAATTCTTCTACTTTATTGATTTATCCATCAAATTTAGATGGATTTACCTTATTAAACTATTCAGTGAGGGAACTCCTAGAGTGTTTCATCCTCTTTTTATTTTGAGTATTTGATCTAGTCTCATTGCTAGACAACCTTTAAGTAGTAGTGGTCCTCTCACTAGAGGAATTCATGGAAAAGTCCTTACAAGACGGTCCTTTCTTGGCATTCGTGTGCCTCTTCTTTGAGGAATTTTTCATTGTAGTGTTGGAATATATTACATGCTTTTAGATCTTTGATGGACTTTACAACTTTTCATATTGTTGTTTTACTACTTTGTTGGAAACTAATCCTTGCCACAATTACTTTTGTATTTCATACAAAATCTACAACAATACTGCATTTAGCTATGTTTACTCTGCATGGGATCCAATGAGCTTCTCATTATTTTTGTGGAATAGGGTGGAACACGACATGAAAAAAAAAACACAACATTGTAGATAATCAAAGAGGAACAAAAAATTTGAAGACAAAGGGTGGTGTCTAAAGACACCATTACAACACTTAAGTAGAGTGCACCGTGATAAGAACATCACAATGCATATTGCACATATTGATCCACATGATATGTTTTACATTATGATAATGGCCTAAGGGATTTTCTATTTATAACCTCAATATCTAACCAACTTCCATAGAATCCAGAATATCTTGTCCACATGTAATCGTCGGTTGTTAAGGTTGACTTCATGAAATCCACATGATCGAGTCAACACAACAAGGATGCTCAACCTGACATCCTACGTGTCCAACTCATAGTTGATTCCAATTTTGGTCTATCCACTGCCCGACTATCTTTGACTATTGGTCAACTGTCCGACGAACAAGCACATCGACTACTCGACTGGCTGATATAGTGTGTTGGTCAATCACCTGACTGACTGTATCTAGGTGTATGTCGACCTATCCACTGAATAAACCTAGGAGATGTGTGATGAACCATCCATGCTTGATGTTCCAACACCCCCCATCAACACATGTATTTGGATATTTAGGAGGTTAAATGATGCCATTATGGAACCCCCCATAATTGCATCTTCCTTAATCCCAAGCATCATGTGGAGATTGATAAATTAGGATTTAAATAAAGGTTTGGTGAAGATATCAACAACCTGATCATATTTTCTTCAATATTCAAGAGAGACAACGTTTGCATGAACCAACCATCTCAAATAGTGAGCATGGAGCTGAACATGCTTCATATTACTATGGGAAACAAGATTGTCATCAACTTGTACACAAAAGATTATCACATAAGATTGTTTTCGAGATCTGAATAGGAAGGTCAAGTTCTCCCAAAAGCTGGTGAGTCCATACTTATTTAGTACTTTCTTGAATGACACCATGATATTTTTGTTCCATAGTGAACAAACATACTACCTTATGTTTCTTGCACAACCACACCGAGGGTCCAATGCTAAAGAGAAACAGATAGCCAACAATGGAATTTCGATCATCATTGTTTCCAGTTCAGTTGGAGTCGGTGAAGTCGTCAAATGTATATGAACTTAGAAAATACTTGATACCAAATGAGTGGTTCCCTTGATATAGAAGACACTTTTTTTTCTTCTTTCAAGTGGATTTCTTTAGGGTCTTTCATAAACTGATAAACCACACTAACAAGAAACGAAATTTCGGGTTTACTATGAGTAAGATAAATAATACTTTTTGACCAGTTGCCGATAAAGTGTAGCATCAACTACGAGTTTTTGACAAGTTCTGGTAAGATTTAATTGAGACTGAAAAGGATTAGCACAAGGATTGCAGTCAAACATCTTAAAACAAGTCAACAAATCCTTCACATATTTAGACTGAGAGATGAAAAATCCATCACATAATGGTAACACTTGAAGGCCCATAAAATAATGCAAAGTACCAAGATCTATCACGTCAAAGGAATCAACAAGTTGTTTCTTCAATCTAAGGATGAGATCAATATTACTGCCAGTAATGATTAATTCATCTACATATCTAGAAACAATTAAGGTGTCTCCATTCGTATGGAGTACATACAAGAAATGATAAGATTCACAATGTTGAAACCAAGTTGAAGAAAATAACTTTCTATTTTAGCATACCAAGCTTGGGGAGCCTGCTCCAAACCATAAAGTGACTTTTTTGAGTCGCAAACCAAGTTAAAATATTTCACAAATCTAGTTGGTTGTTGCATGAAAATTTATTCAAATAGGTCTCCAAGAAAAAATTAAATCTTCACATACATATGACATATTTTCCATCCAGAACGAGCAACAAGGGAAATAATGAGTTGAATAGAGTTCATCTTTGTCACATGAGCAAGGGTTTTAGTGTATTTGATTCCTTCTTGTTGAGAAAATCCATTTGAAACTTGGCATTCTTTATGTCACTCAACAACACCTTCAAAGGTAAATTTGGTCCAGTAGACCCATCAAGACTTCATAGTGTTCTTTCCTTGCGGTTGAAAAAATAACTCCCAAGTTTGATTCTTCGAAAAGGAATCAATTTATGTTTGCATGGTGTGCTCCGATTCAGTTCATCCTTCAACATGTGAGTAGGTAATAGGATCAAAATTTTCAATTACATGATTCATCAACACAACACTCGCATGTTGCTTTTGACTTCAAGTTTGTTTTCTGGGGGAAACATCCCCAACATCAACTCCAACAGTTTAAATTGTCTTGGTATCCCATCTTGGTAGACAAGATATAGGTGAACTACATTTCACTTCAATAGGTCAATCAGAAGTCATAGGGTCTTTAGTAGGTGGACCAGTGGAAATAGAGGTTGACAGACTAGTCAACTCAGAGGTTGATGTTCTAGTCAAAATATGAACAATGTTCAACTGTCTATTCAAAGGAATGAAGTATGGAACAAGAGAACCCATGTCAGAGATGAAGTCAAAGGGATCATCATGCAACAACACAGAGGATACATTCATCAAGTTAGTGAAAGAAGACTTCTCATCAAACCGTACAATCCTTATGATATTGATTTTCCATTTGATAGGATCAAACAATTTATAGGATTTCGACACTTTAGAGTATCCCATCATGATGCAAGCATGACGCTTCGCATCCAACTTATTTATGCAATCGTCAGAAATGTGAGCCTAGGAAACACATCCAAACACATGAAGGTGGTCGAGTAAAGGATTCTTTCCACACCACCATTTAATTGGACTCATGGAAGGAACATCTCGAAGTGAGACATGATTAAGAAGGTAATTTGCAGAATACACTGCTTGAGCCCAGAAGTGAGAAGGAAAATCTTTGTCTTGAAAAATACTTCTAGCCATTTCAACTAACGTCCAATTCTTGCATTATGTGATGCCATTCTGCTAAGGTGTGTGAGGAACGGATCGTTTCTAGTCAATACCAAATTGAACCAGGTGTTCTTCAAAACTTCTCTTTATATAGTCACCACCATTTTTTGATCTCAGGCACTTTATGGGTTGGCCATGTTCATTTTCAGCAAAGGCTCTAAACTCCTTGAAATTTAAAAAAAAAAGGTTTTTGTTTTTCAAAAACATAGACCCATATGAAATGACAGAAATCATCAATGAATGTCAAAACATTCCTTGCACTTGTCAGTGAAGGTGGATTGATGCAACATACATAATTATGAACCAATGCCAGTAGGTTCTATGCTCACCATGATTTTCCATAGTCGAATGGTGCATAATGATTCTTCCCAAACACACAACCTTTAAAGACTCCTTCAGGGGGAAACAAATTAAGTAAAACAATAACTATATCTTAAGTTCACAGTTCCTGCAAACTTCAATACTTTAGGAGTTCGAGTCACTCATTCCAAATTTGACTTCTCTCTTCAGTGTGAACAACAAGTGAAGTCGATTTAGTTCTAGGTCAAGTCGTGTCACATAATTTTTACAAACTATCCATTGAGTCGAGAATCCTGTGAATGACAATCAAATTTCCTTTATTCAAATAACGAACATAGAGGAACACCAATATCTATTGTTGCAAGAGCCAAACATTAGAAGAGGAATATCATATTGGAAAAAAAAAAATTCCCTATAAAACATATTTGAAATTTAATGAGTGAAATTGTTATGATGATATCTCATGATGATTGTCTATGTGTAATACAAATGAGATGTTGGCTATTGAAGCTAGAATCTAGAGAAGAGTAGCACCAGAAGGAAATAAAGATGAAGGATAAGAGCATGGAACGAAGAAATTCCAATGGTCTTGTTGTAGTTGGAGTTCCTAGAGCCACAACTCAAAGACTTCCTAGCCGAGTGTATTCAAGCCTTGAAGAGAAGTGGTACAACTTGAGGGACTGAAAAACAGAGAAGGAGCTACACTTCCTAGGTTTGTACAGGCTGATGGGGAATGAGATCTTGTTGGTTGGAACTGATTCAAGAAATATAATTTGTGAGATCATTATGCATGTTTTGGGTTGGAGTTCCTATTTATGAATATTTTTGGGATGGAGTTCCTATGTGGATTAAAGGCCATAGAGCCTATATCTGTAATACTAATAACCTAGTTTTGGTGTTGTGCACCGAGGACAGTGAAAAATGTAAGGGGATGGGGTTGTAACATCATCAGTTTAACTTTCTATTAACTAGAATGTAATTATGTAAATATGGCTTAGTCTGGTGAATCGATAAGAAGAAAGGCCAGGGTGCCTAGAGATGTAATAATTTGAATATATTAATAAAAATACATTGTTTGTTGCAAGATAAACAAGGACATGTTAAAAAACACAAGTATTCCAACAAAGGATGGACACCTTCAATAACCACTCACACAACCAGATAAAATATCAACACAACGATGTTTTGACGTGGTAAAACCCTACGGGGAAACATCCATGGGCCCAACCAATGTTGCCACTTGGAGAAATTTAGTAATGAAAAAAAATATATAACAAAGATATTTACAGGAGATTTTATCATAATCGATCATCAAAAAATGATCCTCCACACTCTTTAAATAGAGATCATGGACCAATCAGGTCTTAATCCATGGATCAATATAGTCATTATGATCAAGGAGAATATGAACCATCATATCACTCTATGTTGGGAACATATTGTGACCATTGTATTACCTAACTACAACTGCATACTAAATAAACACACTATGAAATACACTTTTAATTAACGTCATATTAGACCAAGTTGATCTTAACTAACTCTTGAGTGTATAAATATCCTAACATTCCCCTTTACGAACAACTTGGGATAGGATTGAAGGATTTACAAAGGTGAAACAATAGGACAAGGGATGAGGAATTAGAGCCTATAACCCCTTAATTACAACTTCATGAACTCCTAACATATATCGAAGTTTGGAAAAATTCACTTCTATAAGAGACTTTATGAAAATGTCTTCAACTTGATCTTCTATAGGGAAAAATAACACTTCAATAACGCGATCATGAATGAGCTTTCTGATGAAGTGCATGTGTATATCTATGTATTTTTTTTGCTAATGTTGAACTAGATCTTTGATAAGATTGATGGCACTTTGATTGTCACACTAGAGGGTTTTTGGATACTGCTGCTAGAATCCAAATTTTGAAAGGATCTGTTGAAGCCACAAGGCTTCTTGAATTGCATTAACCGCTACTCAGTACTCTACTTTTGCTAAAGAAAGAGAAATAGACTATTGTTTCTTATAGGCCCAAGTGATAGGTCCTAAAACAAGGATGAAAACATAACCTGCAATAGAATTTATATCATTAGGGTCATCGTCCCAATCTTAATCCGTGAAACCAACCAATAAAGGAGTCCTTCCTAAACTGTAATGTATCATGAATTGAACTGTACCTTGGACATACCAAAGTATCATTTTAATTGTTTTCCAATGGATTTCATGGGGAGTTTGCATATACCAGAAAATAATACCAACATAAAAGGAAAGATTGGGATGGGTATGTGTCAAGTATAAGAGTCTACCAACTAGCTGATGGTGCAAAGTGTCATCAAATTTGGGATAAGTACAGGTGGAAACAAGTTTGACTCCAGACTGGAAGGGAGAAGGGGATGGTTTTCAATATTCCATGTGAAAGCGATGAAGAAGGTGACAATCATACTTAGACTGGGAAAGTAAAATTCCTTCCTTGTTTTGAAAATCTTGGAGGCCAAGGAAATAGTCGATCATTTAAAATTTCTTCTTAAGGGTGATTTTCACATGGTTTAAAACTTTTGGGTCACTACTAGTGAGGATAAGGTCATCAAAATAAAAAATAATGATCATGATATGGCTTCCTACTTTCTTGGTATAGACATTAGGGTCATACTGACATCTAAAAAATCCAATATGAAGGAGAAAGATATCCATTTTGTCATACCAAGCTCGGGGAGATTTCTTAAGACCATAAAGAGATTTAATATGGAGAAAAACAAGGCTAGAGTCATTTTGGACATAGCCAAGAGGTTTTTCCATGTATATTCATTCTTGCAAATCCCCATGCAAGAAGGAGGATTTAACTTCCATCTAATGATCCTTCCACTTATGTGAGGCTGTAAAGGCTATAACAAGGTGTGGTGATAATTCTCCCACAACAGACAAGTCGTGTTTCCCTCACTTGGGTTTCCTACAAGTGAGACAACCTCCAAAAAGTGGACACTATCATACTCCTAACTAACTATTTTATTTTCTTGTGGGAAGGTTGAGAGAGTAGGATAGAAGGTATGTGCACCTTATTTCTGATGTTTTTCCTCACCACTCCAATGATTGAGCTCCAATCCAAGCAACTCCTTCGCGAAGTCAAAGATGCAAGAATATAGAAATCCTACCTATTGATAACTTAGAGAAAGTGATCAAATACACAAGAAATGAATGAGAGAATATAAGAGAAATAGGCCAAGTTCTTATATTCAATGAAAAGAAATAATTTTACATTTTGATGATGTTGCAATCCTCCAAGCTTCTTTCTTTATCCCTTGAACATCAATCCAACTCTGCTTCTTCACAAAGGTTTGTCTCTCTTTCAAAAGATCATATGTTTGTTGTATTCCTTATTTTCCATCCCCTTCTCACTCTGAAATGGCTTGGTTATATAGATGCAGAAAGGGTTAACAACTAGGGTAAATTAGGAACATGGTTGAGGATAAGGTGGATTAGGTTAGGATTTGAGTTATATTCATGGTTATTCTTTCTCCCAAGATAGGATATAAGGAGGCTCGAATAATATATTGATGAAAAAAAGAAAATAAACCAAGAACCATCCAGAAATTCCTCAAAACATTACCCCTAGATTCATGGGATTTGACCAAATCTACATGGTCTCTCCTCTTAGGAGGGTAGACAGAGCAACATGGTTTCTCCCCTAACACTGTGTCAAGGGGATGGTCACTCCACCACAGTGAAAATGGGAGCGACCATGGTCAAATGAAGTCAGGACTGAGTGAAAAAAGCCAAATTGTCAGGGTTTGAAGGTGTCTTCTTATTATTGGTTCTCAAGGAGATGTAATGGATCATTCATGAATAGTGTTTAGGTGGAAACACTTATGAAAGTGTGACAAATAATATATGAAACTTAGTATAATGGACCATGGAATTTGAGACACTAACGTCACTAAGTAGATTCAAGTGCGACACTTGTGACACTTAGAAAAGCGAAGTGCAACACTTACGACACTTAGAAAAGTGTTCCAAAATGGTGTATAACAGATTCCCCCCAAACTGTGAGATCATAGGGGAACAATGATGGAAAAAATACTTTGTAATAAAGTGAAATCAAGGGACTGAATTCAAAAGACCTATCGGAAAAGAAAGAAAACATCCATCAATATACATCTATCATCCCTGAGGTAGGCATACCCATACTCAGAATCATCTAGCGCAAAGCATGGTATTCGACCAATACACTACAGATCCATTAAAGCAATTACTAAGGATATGGCCACCAAACATACAATGTGGATCCATATCTCTATGACTCTATCAAAATGTATCCATCAGATTGTATACAGTGGAGATACAACATGAAAGAACATATTCATAGACCAATACAACATGGATCTATGTGACATCACTTATCACAACTTCATAATCTCCATCACAGCCTAAGGAAGGAAGATAACAAAAATGAGTGTTTACTGGATAGTCCCCCAGGGTCTTCAATACCGATCTCGAATAGTACGAATATAACCATGTGAATATATTTCTTGGCGTCGAACATGGTAGAAACCACTTGATTACCAGTCAATAATGTAAACTATTAACAATAGTGAGGGAAATAACCAATGATGAAAATGAATCCCAAGGTACCCTAGTACATCCCAACGAATGTGAATAGATGGTTTGAAGTTGAACACTCATGGAATTAATCAATCAAGGGTTAATGATGTAAACCAACTGTCGAGAGAAAGGAAACCTTCCATTGAGGCATGCAGGCTCTAAGGTATTGATTGGTTTATGACTCTAATTCTCGGATAATGTGTTGATATCAACAAAAATACACTCGTCAAAGGAGGGATGTGATGTGTTGATACAAAAAGATCTTTTAAAGACTATGGTTAAGTTTTTAAAGCATGAGTTCATTAACCATTTTGAAATTTGAAGAAAGATGAAGAATTAGTGATATAACATAGAAGCCATAATAAGAATGAAGATATGAAACTAAGCACAAAGAGTCAACAAACTTGTTAACCAAGTTCGGCAAGATCTTCTACGTCTCTGGGACTTTGTCTCAGTGGGTGAGGCTTTCTTATTTCTCTTCAAAGATTCAAATGTACATCAAAAAAGGGTCAAATGGATTACAAACTGATCTGGATGTGTTTTTCTAGACCTCAATAACCTAACACAACTGACGACACTATTTTTTTTTATCGAAGCTCCCAGAAATGACCCGCAAAGTTTCTCTCCTCAATGGATTCCTTACATAAAAATGGCTTTGATTGTTAAATTTCTCACCATTTATCCTTCTCTGAACCTATCCCAGGCTGCCAAGAAACTATGGTTTATATAGGTTTGAAGTTGGAAACAACCTCCCAACTTCCTCCCAAGATCTGGCCTCAAAAAGGGCTCCAGATCTCCCAAAAATGACCAAAGTTCATCAAAGCAAGATTAAAATCATTAAAAATATTATTATATGGTTTAAAACCCAAAAATGGGAAAACTATGGGTGCAACCCCTGAATTTCAGGCGAATGGTCATATGCGCCCTGCCATGTTGCTGAGGGCTGGCTGGCGTGCTCTGGCTCCTCCGATCGTATCTCCTGGTCTCATGGATCTAGCCCATGTGGCTAAGCCCCAACTCTCTCACGCGTCATATAATGGTTAAACCCCTATTATCTAGCCCCTGGTCGGACGGGGTTGGCCCACTATTTAATTGTGTGGTTCTTTCTCTTAGCAACACCATTTTTCTTTGGTGTATATGGAACAATGTGTTGCATTTGGATGCCCTATGCAGTGCAGTAAATTGTAAAAATATTGTTCACATATTTTCCTCCATTACTTATTTTAACCTTTAAAGTTGATGTCCAGATTGATTTTCTACCAGGGCCTTGTAGGACAAAAACTTGTCAAATTCTTCTCTCTTAAGTTTTAAGAAGTAAACCCAAGTGCGTTTGGGATATTTATCAATGAAAGTTAGGAAATACTTGCACCGAGAAAAAGAAGGAGAAGAAAGTGGACCACAAAATTCACTATGAATAAGATACAAAGGGGTCAAGCATGCCAAGAGGCATTTTTGAAAAATTATCCCATTAATGTTTTTCAAGAACAAAACCAACACAAACACCATCTTTGCAAGAAATAAGAGGAAGACCAATGACCATATGTTTATTACATAAATTCTACAATGAACGATATATTATATTACCAAACCACTCATGCCAAAGTTTGCTCAAGTCATCTTTATGAGCAACACAACCTAATGGAAAAGATGATGATCCAAAGTTATCAAAATTGTACAACCTAGTAATATCATCAACAATTCCAATTGCAAGAACATGCTTAGGATATTTTAGATCCTTCATTACAACTTGTGAGGTGAATAATCTACGGATTTACCTTCACCTAAATGAGTGATTTGATACACTGATAGAAGGTTGCAAGAAATACTTGGAACACATAATACATCATTGAAATGACCATTATCTACCTGAATTGTTCCATACCCTACAACACTAACAAATCTATCTAATCTAAAAATCCTTAGACACCACTTATTTCTTTACTATATATACATGCAACATCTAACTTAATTTAGAAATAATTTCAGGATCAAATTGAGGTGTTTTGTAGAAAAATGATGATATGCTCTTAATAAAAAATCTCATAAAATGATGATTAATTTGTAGAATGATGAGATGATACAAAAAAAAAAAAAAACTCAAATTGCATATATGGATGACATATATAACTTCAATTTCAAAGTCCTTTTAGATAGCATTATTGTTCTCCATCATTTCAAAATACCAAATTACATTACAATATGAGCTTGCAAAAAACCATTTAAATGGACTCTCTTTAATTTCACTACTTAAAACAAGAAACTGATTTCACCATTGAAATCCTCGTGAAATTCTAAAAAATTTGATTATAAAGTCAACTAAATTCCGAACTGGCTCAATTTCACCCTCTTCAGCATGCAAAAAAATGCGCTAAAAGCTCATTAATGGATATTTAAGATGAGTCTTTTAAAAATGACCAATGATTATGAAATAGACCTCAAATTTATGATCCTTGCAAAAAATCGTGAAAATGAGTAGAAATTTGCCTATGTTTGGACAATAAACCTCATGGAACGCTTTACGAGACACACCATATTTGCCCCCTTCTTTACACTCAAATCGAGACAATATATACTTCCTTGGGCTATATGCCCCACATCGAAATATGTTCCTTGGGATCTATTCCCACTTTGGAATGTGTGCAGGTGTTGGGATCTATGCCCATATATAGGTCATGGGCTCTCCAAACTCCATCCACACTTTTGGCAACCTAATTCTATTTTTAGTGGCATCCCCTAACAAGAGGAACTCCTTGGCATATTGGTTAGTCCATTGGATAAATTTGGAGGAGTTCATGGGTTCAATTCCTTGTGATCCTCTCCTTGTTGTCATATTCGTTGGTTTGTACAAACTTAAATAATTTCGGCCACATATATGGTTAAGTAACATTATGGTGGTGTGGTAGTAGAAGGAGCTTTGGTAAGGTTATGGGAGGTCATGGGTTCGACCCCCGTCAAATCCCATAATTTTTATTAACTTGAACCATTATAGACCAATGGGAGATCACCATGTGGTGGATTCTCATTGGATAACCTTTTCCATGTGTTAGCATGTAATTAGACCACATAATTTGTACTGTCTGCCAACACATCTAGGGAATCACTATACAATCAGTCTGTTAGAAAAAAAAAATATGATCACGGAGCAATAAAATAAAACAAATGTGGAAATAAAACATAGAAGATACACAATATAATAGAGACACAGATATATGTGGTTCACCCAGTGTGGGCTATGCCCACCAGAGAAATTGTCAAGCCCTTCCTTTTTATTATCCAGAAAAATGAAGGGATACAACCTGCAGTAATCTCACTGTAGCTTCCTCCTCTTTCTCTCAATATCCTCTCTCAAAATACAATATTTGAGATAATACCCAACCACAATACAATTCCCTCATAAAAGAGGGTTTCCTTCTAGGGAAAAAACCCTAAAAAAACTTTTATCGTGAGATCTGTGACCTTATAATGAACGGTCCAGATTGACTATGAAATTACAATATTTTACAAGGTGATTTTTTCCAAAATTTCTCCACCCACCTTGGACCCCCTTGGAGACAGTTGTTGGAGGAAATCCCCCCCACACCCCCCCTGTTAGGGAATAGGGTCCAAGCATGGTTGAAACAAACCTTTGAATCAGGAAGATAATCGAGCTCCACAACCAACACAGTCCACATGACACCTTGGGGTGTGGCCACATAATCACCATATGGTTGTACGATCATGCCATGTGTCACCTTTTTTTATCCCCTTTGACTTTGACTTCGACCTAGTTGACTTGAACTTTGACCAGCCATAATTTTTGCATACGAGCTCCTTTCAAATTTTCATTTGCGTCGTTGGAAAGATGAAGAAGATATGTATGGAATCATGTTGCTTTAAAGAGAATTTGGGATTGTAAAATTTTGATCATTTTTGGGTCCCCTAGGACCTCTGTGAGCATTCTGGATCCTCCTAGATATTTGTGAGCAGTCCTTAGATCCTCCTGGATCACACCTTCCCACAGAAGAATTTTTTGACCTCCAAAAGTATAGATATTCAACAAATTAGTGATGATAACTCTAACTCACTCTTCAATCTTACTGAAATTCCCTTATCTAGTAAGTTAGCGATGGAGCTTCTTCACTCTTCCTTCATGCTGAATATTATGGAATTTTTTCTTCATATTGGATGTTTGGTCCTAGGTATTATATTAATGTGCTTCTGTCTACTTTTTTGGAATATAGCTCTGACTTTGGCTTATAAATTCCCTGACAAAAAAAGTCGTGTTCATTGAATCTTTGCAATACATGTATAATGTATTGTAACGACCCTGCTTAAATAGATGTATAGGATTATTAATTGTAATTAATTTAATAATCTAACTGTCCTAAAAGTTAGCTAAACAATAATTATTTCTTAAATAACTTTAACTAATTAATTATTATTAATTACTTGTTCATGATTGTCAAGGATTAATTAATTATTAATTAACTCATTAATTAATTAAGTAAAGAAATAAAAGGGGGTTAATATATTATATTGTTAAAAAGGTTACGTACACGGAAAGGGATAAGATATTAATTACGAAAGGATAAAATAATAAATGAAAGGATAAGGGACATTAACTATGTGTAGGTAAGGGAGTAAATGAAAGGAGGGCGGTGAAGGAGCGATATGAGGGGAGGTTTACGAAGGAAGGAGGGGGGATCATTCTATGAGAGGATTATTTTTCTTTGAGGTTTCTCTTGGATTGCAGAGAGGGGAGTTGATTTCTGTAGTTGGATTGGATCAGTACAGGCACCGGTTTGTTGGAGGTTTTGGGCACGGGGGCCAGGATATCCATATGATATCTTGGAGCTAGGAAGTTGTCCTAGTTGGCAGGGTGGAACAAGGTTTGGGCAGTGTTTGCACAGTTCAACAAAGGTCAACAGGACAAGCAGACAAATAGAGGGTTAGCATCAGACCCAGGTATTTAAAATTATGTATTTGTTTTTAATCTGTTATAAAATTTTATTATTCATTGATCAATTTGAAATGCGTATCTGCTCAATTAAATGAAATTAGTGAATTTTCTGAAATCAAGTAGATATTACTGTTACAATTTATGAAATCTGGGCCTGAGGGCCAAAACTCCAAGCTCTAACTCTAGCTACGCCCAACCTGCAAACCAAAAGCACTATTATTTTGATTATATATAAACAAATCTAAATATATATAAACAATACGAATTGAAAATGTAAAAAAAAAATAAAAATTACCATAGTAAAACAAGTGAAATATGAATACTACTAAGGTTGTTACAATTATATTTGCGGTTAATTGGCATGATCCAGTTCTGGACCTGAATTTACAAACAAGTTTAAACTCACGTGAAGATCAGTAGGATACAATTAAATCTCAGGATTTGGTAGGCCCATCTGGTTTTGTCATCATATTGCACCTCATAACTGTTGCTAGTAGCTAAAATACTACCAATGTTAGGGGCTTGAAAGAGAAAGATCAGAGTTATACATGTGAAACAAAGAAATATCAGATAATGGAGTGCACCCAATTGGACATTTAGCATAGAAAATTCTAAAGAGAAAATTTACATAGTTAATCCAGCTAGAGGAAGAGGAGAGATATCTCTCCTACTTGCCATTATCATCCCAGAGTATGCAATGTGCATATGTATTCAAATTTCATGCATACATCTGTCACTCCATTCTGTGATTGTGTCTTTCTGGACATCTATTTCTGGAAATAATTTTGTAGAGCTATTCTTCTTAAAAAAATAAATCAACTTTAATGAATTTAACCAATATCTGTAAACCACTTGAAAAGAAGTAATAAATGTATTATCAAATCGCACCTAACCCATAAATAAGGTATGCAATGGAAACAATACCTCATATGTTGTTGCATTCAAACTAACAACAAGCACACAAGGAGATTCAAGAATGAAATGCCTTATTTGTGGCACAAGCCCACTAGTGGAAACTGTTACTTTGCGAGGACTGAAATGGAGACCATGACAATCGACCATAATCTCTACAGCCTTAAGTACATTGTTGAAATTATGCAATGGCTCACCCATACCCATAAACACAACATCTATAATTGGGCCAACTTCATTTGTAAAATGACGACGGGCATAAACAACCTGCTCCACTATTTCAACTGCAGTCAAATTTCTTTTTAGCCCCATCCTTCCTGTATAGCAGAATTGGCAGTTCATTGCACAACCAACTTGACTGGATACACACAGAGTAGTGCACCCTATTTCACATGGAATTAAGACTGTTTCTATTATTAATCCATGTCCCAAACTGAATAAAATCTGTAACCTCCTTGCGGGTACCATCAGATGCAGAATAAACATCTTTCAGGGAGAATACACTAAATTCTACAGTCTTTTCCAAAGTTGCTCTGAACTGTTTGCTCAATGCTTGCATTTCATATACATGTTGTGCCCACATGCCATTCCCATATAAGCATTTCCATAGCATCATAGCTTGACCTGCCGTGTAACCAAGTAACTGCACCCAAGCTTCCAGTTCATGATAGGTCATTCCTTTTATGAGAGTCTTTGTACTTTCACATTTTTCATAGCCACCAGTGGCAATGGCAGGCTTAGGCAATGAAACTACAATGGACTGGTCTGGAAAATTGTAGCTGGCATGATTAGGGCGGTTGCTGCAGCACCGAATTGAAGAATAGGAGTAGGTTCCAAATGGATGTGATAGCTCCTTTCTTAGACGTGCAATGCCAGTACCGTTAGTGTTACCTAGAACCATGGAATCCAAAGTACAAAATATCCTTTAAAAGTAAATGCAGACCATAAAACGCTTTCGTAACAACCGACAAATAACTTGAACATTATATTAGTGAAAGAGACTGTAAGATTAAATACGATTAGACTCAAAATACAACTAGTTAATACTTAAAAATGATAGCAATGAGATTCGAAACGACACTTAAGCCACCTGGAATATCCGTTATTCTTTTTTTTTACAGAAATTATTATACAGTCGAAACAAGGTTAAATCCCTCACCTGGAAAATCCGCGGATGAAGTTGCCATTGTGTTGCGATAACTCCTTTGAGAAAGATCTCGCGTAGGATTGAAACCTTGAGAGGAACCAAGATTCCAGTAGGCTTGAAACCTTGAGAGGAACCTCACTGAATAACTCATCAAAAAAAAAAACATAAACACAAACACAACTTGCCTTCCTAAAAAGCCCGTGTTTTCAGAACCCAATTTAAATCCGAGCTGCCATTGATATCAGTTCCAGACCTTGAAGGTCAAATTTAATTGAAGCAAGACGGATGAGTTGCTGGTAGTATGGAGGAGAGGGTTAACCATGGCAGCCATGCTCCCTCACGCCTCCTCGCACAGCCACAACAAATGAGGGAGAAGTGGAAGAGTTTAGGGTTTAAAAGAGATGGTCATTTTTTTATTCCAAATAAGGAGAGCGAAGGACATGTGGGTTGCATGCAAGCCCCACATTGCCGAATTGTGAGTCTTCGGGCAAGTGGGTGGCATGCAATCCCCATGTTGCCAATACAAAGTTTTTTTTTAAATTGGCTTAATTTTAATTTTAGTCGTAAAGATTATATTTTAATTATTTATTAAATTTTCTTATATATATATATATTTTTAATTTGTTTTAAGTTGAAAAATATATAATATTTTAATCCTAATATAATAATGTTAAAAAAAAAAATCAAATTAAAGATTCAATTAAAGTGTAATTATTAAGTTTAATAAAGATTAATCATGAAGTTAATAAAGTTTAATTAATAAGTTTAAGTAAAGTTAATTAGTTTAATAAAATAAAGTTAAACTACATTAAAAGTTAATTAAAATATTAGTTAAGTTGAGTAATATAGGGTTAAGTAAAAATTTTAGAGGTCCAAGGGTTTTGAACCCAAGACCACCCACTACCTAAACCTTAAGGAACAACCAAACACCAATGCACCATGTATGTGCCTTGGAGAAAAAAATAAAAATAAAAATAATTAAATTAATAGGAAGGATTATGTAAATTAGTGACTAATTAATTAACACTAATAAAAATATTAATTTTCAGGAATAAATTGAAAGTGTTGATTAAGGCGATTGAAGCTTAGGATTAAGTTTAGTCTAGATTATTAGTTTTTAATAAATTAATAAACATAAGGTTGGAAGTCACTTTAATCAGTTGTAAGCGAAAAGTTAAAAGGGCTTAGACTAGGACAAGCAGGAAGGAGGTGGCATATGCACTAGGAGACTAAGCATAGGAAGTGGCGAGTATGGCGCAAGGCTAGCGTAGCTACAGGGCAAGGGAACCAATAATGTTTTTCATAGGGGTGAAGAAATCAAGCTTAAACGCTTAATCCTAACCCTAACCTAGCCAATCCCCTAATGGAGTAATGTCTGTTTACATACAAGTAAAGAAAACTTACGCCTAACCTTGTTTCTAAGTTTAAGTAGCACCAATTTGAAACGTCCTTGAACTCACCCTGACAACTTTGGGGTGATGTAGGTTAAAGCATACAGGATAGTCAGGACTCGAAGGAGTCGAGGCAGGGGAGCGTCGTCGCAAGCACCGCCAACACCGCCAGTGCCACCACCACCATCGCCCGAACTAGCCCTCATACTGCGCTCGTTGGAAGCCATTAACGAGACTTTAATGGGGCAACAACTGGCAGGCACTGAAGTGGAACCCCCACCGTCTGGAACGGGTAATCCAGAAGCATCAAGGGATTCAGGGGGAGGACGTCCACCTGAAGACATCACGTGAGAATTGTAGAAAATCAAACTTCCAGAGTTTGTCGAGGGTTGCACCAGTGAATGTGCGGAAGCATGGTTGGAAGGCATGACAAGGTGTTTTGCCTTAAGGGACTATGCGTCCAACTCAAAGGAAAAGATCGCCATTTTTCAGTTAAGAGACGGCGCCTTGAACTGGTAGGGCAACCTGGAAAGACAACTGCACCTTACCCCAGACACAGTATCTTGGGAACTTTTCGAGGAGAGGTTTCGAATGAAATATCTACCAGCATACTACAAGGAACAACAGGTAGGGGCATTTCATGCCTTAGTACAGGGAAACAAAACTGTAGAAGAATATGAGATCAGATTTATGGAACTGGTCAAATATGTTTCGTATATGGATAATGACCAATGACAGGCAGAGCGCTTCATCTATGGAATGAACCCTAATATAAGAGCTATGGTGCGTATGTGGAAACTGTCTTTAGTAGCGAAGGCGGTGGAAAATGCGCATTATGCGGAAGAACACATGAAATTGACCGGGGGTACAAGACCGACATTTCTGCATCGTCCTGGATTCGTAGGGAAGGCCCCAAGGACATTTCCTAGGGGAGGGGGCTCAAGGCCACCGCCATATGGTAACAAAGTCGCACCAAGGATAGTAGCTGCAGGGATTTCAATGGCAGCAAGTGCAACATATCGTTCATCGCCAACGGTGTAGACAGGTCCACGACCATCTCAGGGAACAACTAGTAGGGGCAGGGGTTCTAGGGGAAGGAACTTATTTCAGAGACAGTCACATAACAGTGCACAGGTTCAATCTCGTGTTAACTGTTGGGGGTGCGGAGGACCCCATTACCAGCGCGACTGCCCAGAGTTACAATCAGGGTTCGTGCATAGAGAAGGAAAGGCACCGATGGGGAGAGCAAGTAGCAGCCACCAGATTTACACAACAGTTAATAATCGCCAGGCCGAACATCAATCCACGGTGGTGGAGTCATCAGGTACGCTAAATCATATCAATGTTAAGATTTTGTTTGATTCTGGTGCAACAGATAGTTTCATTTCACCATCTGCATTAGAAAAGAGTGGGTTGGTAGCCTACGAGCACGAC
>ML785352.1:924383-934862 GCA_009831015.1 Picea engelmannii | reverse complement strand
AATATTGTATGTGAAATTTATATTGGTTTGGATGCATTGCTATGATATGTGGACCAGTGCATGATTTCAGGTGATGACACTGCCCAAAACCGAATAAACGATGACAAAACCTCTAGCAACACGGTGCCACTATGTATTCCATTGTAGGGTGTGGACCCTAGTCTTATTAGGAGGGGTGGAGGCATTTCCCATCGTGTATCCTCCATTGTAGGTTGTGGACCCTAGTCCTGTTAGGAGGGGTGGAGGCATTTCCCACCGTGTATCCTCCAAAACCTGAATTCATGGGAGGACGGTGTTAGTTCACGCTCCCCAAGACGTGTGATGATGACTGTCATATACCTGCTAGGGAAACTTGGTCGAGATAGCGACACTTCCGCTTACGGGTTCTATTTGGAGTTAGGTCAATATAGTTGACGCTCTAAGATAGTCTAGCAAAGGAAGGATAGGAATGGAGATGGAAGTAGGTTAGGGAGGAAGGATGAGTAGTAATAGTTGAGACGGTATGAAGATCTGTCTTATGGTGGAATTTAATGTTTTCCCTTCAAAAAAAGAAAAAAAAGAAATGTGTATATATGAATATTCATAATTTTGTAACTAAACCACAGTTATCTAAATAAAATTGTTGAAACGGATAATTGTAATTAAAGAATTTCTCAAACAATTGATTGGTTGTTGTCTTTTATAAAAGACTAGTCTTGCTGACTGGATTGGTTGCATACATAAATTACTAAAGGATGGTAGTTTTGATTATTAGTACATGCACGAGACTTGCATGTACTAGCTACACATGCATTTCTTGTACATATACACTAGTATGCATGAGTTTTCTTGACTTACTTACTGATAATGTCCGTTACTTGTTATGAATGTGTGAACCATGTTTCTTTTCCTTTGTACCATAAGATACCTTAACTTCGGAATGAAGTTTCCTGAAGGGGGGGGTGTATGTAACGACCCTGCTTAAATAGATGTATAGGATTATTAATTGTAATTAATTTAATAATCTAACTGTCCTAAAAGTTAGCTAAACAATAATTATTTCTTAAATAAATTTAACTAATTAATTATTATTAATTACTTGTTCATGATTGTCAAGGATTAATTAATTATTAATTAATTAAGTAAAGAAATAAAAGGGGGTTAATAAATCATATTGTTAAAAAGGTTATGTACACGGAAAGGGGTAAGATATTAATTACGAAAGGATAAAATAATAAATGAAAGGATAAGGGGCATTAACTATGTGTAGGTAAGGGAGTAAATGAAAGGAGGGCGGTGAAGGGGCGATATGAGGGGAGGTTTACGAAGGAAGGAGTGGGGATCATTCTACGGGAGGATTATTTTTCTTTGAGGTTTCTCTTGGATTGCAGAGAGGGGAGTTGAGTTCTGTAGTTGGATTGGATCAGTACATGCACCGGTTTGCTGGAGGTTTTGGGCGCGGGGGTCAGGATATCCATATGATATCCTGGAACTAGGAAGTTGTCCTAGTTGGCAGGGTGGAACAAGGTTTGGGCAGTGTTTGCACAGTTCATCAAAGGTCAACAGGACAAGCGGACAAACAGAGGGTTAGCATCAGACTCAAGTATTTAAAATTATGTATTTGTTTTTAATCTGTTATAAGATTTTTTTATTCATTGATCAATTTGAAATGCGTATGTGCTCAATTAAATGAAATTAGTGAATTTTTTGAAATCAAGTAGATATTACTGTTACAATTTATGTAATTATTTGACGTTAAATTTATTCGGCTACTACATGTATTCCAACATCCACTCCCATATCCTATTACCGAAGGTAGTCCATCTCGACCAATATAAACCAAGTTGAGTGTTGATCTATGAATTTCCCTTTTGAAATCATTGTATCTATACTGTTGATGTATCTGTAGGAGTATCTAAATGAATTCCCTGTCCATTACTCGCATGCGTTGAAAAAAACTTCATATGTATTGTTATCATCTGTATTTGACTTGATTTCTTTTGTTCAAGTTATATATCCACATGAACATGACATAGTGTTTAAAATATTATTATAGCATGCACCTTTATTCCTCTTATTTCTGAAGAGGATTATCTCTCCTTTACCGAATCTAGAAAGTTTTGCATTACTTCAATGCTCTTTCTACTTCCGAGTATACATGTTCCAACTTCCTGCATCCTTCTGTTCCTTTTCATTTGGTTCTTCATAATCAAGAATGATGACTTAGACAATTCGATCCATTTGTAGTTCTTTAGTTGATTATTAGACAATACAATTGTCTATACTATTTTCAAAAGTCTTAGAAATATTTATAACAAGATTCCTCTCACTGTAAAACAAAGTGGCTATATGGAAATCCATTTAACAATATTCCTCTCACTTCAATAATATGTAAGGTGGCTATCTAGAAACCCCTTTAATGAGACTCCTTTCACTCTTTACAACATATAAGGTGGCAATATAGATACTCTCTTACAAAATCCCTCTCACCCTTATCAACATATAAGGTGGCAATATAGAAATTTTATAGAGTCCCTCTGACTCTTATAATTTACAATGAGTGGCTTAGGAACCTTCTAAACATACTTTTAGGAGATATCTACATATGCATATTAGATTTAAAAATATATATATTGACAATGAAATCTTTATATGGTTTATTTATGGAATCATTCTTTCAATTATACTGGGAGGAGTCTTGCAGCTTCCGACCTCTAACAATGCCTCTGATGATGATTATGAATATGAAATTGAATCTGATGCAGAATCTGGTATTGAATCTAAGAAACCATTAGACCAAACTATAGCCCTTCCCAGTAACCTATATAACCTCTCTTTGCAAACACCAATGATTATTGTTGTGTCTGGAGTAGCTTTCCTTGAATACCCAAGTACTTGACCATTCCAGAATGCGACTACATAGCCTTCATCTTCAAATTTCGCAGTCGAGAGTAGGTTTACCTTTAAATATATAACATATAACATATGTTCTATTCCCAGAAATCATCCTGAATCGAGCTGGAATATTACATATCTATACCCCCTTATTTCTTTTCTGGTGTTGGTTCCACTAGGGAGAGGAGTGTACAAGCCTTGTTTCTTGATGGATTGTTTGGAAATAGCGTAGGAAATGTAGGACCAGATATACTTCCTGACATCTTGTCGAAGTTTTGGCCAGTAGAAATGTCGTTGCAACACTGCCACTATCTTTTCCATGCCAAAGTGTCCTGTCACTTGATTGTAGTGGGATTCCCAAATCAACTTCGATTTCTTTCTAGATGGAACACAGAGATGGACCAAATGGCACAACAACCCCTCCTAAATTATATGGAAATTATTGACAGCTGTGTTGGCACCCAACATCTGGTAGGTGTTGGCGAAATCGAGATATGTCTCATAGAGGTGGGGCCACCCGAAGGTCTCATGGACGCAAGATTCTAGCACTGTGGTGAGTGACTCCACTGGAGGTCGACTGAGGCATCCAATGACTCGATTGGTACTTCCTATGTTATACTTGATGTTGAGGTGGATCTGCTACAAATATGTGGACCATTTCTAATGGCAGTCATTCTACATTTTTCCTAGTTTCGGCATAAACTGCAACAACTTATGACTGATGTGGATGATTGCCTCCTTCCAAAGAATGTAATGCCTCCACTAGTGGTAGGCTTTCACATTGGATTACATTTCTTTGTCATAAGTAGGGTACTTATGAACGACATCTGATAGTGTCTCACTATGATAGGCCATAGGGTGGTCGTGATGAGTGAGGATTGTTCCCACGACATAGTCTGAAGCATCTATCTTGATCTTAAAGGGTTGTTGTAGGTCAGGTAATGAGAGCATTGGTGTTGAACACAAGCGTTGCTTCAGATCATGCCTAAGAATATTTGAAGCTCAGTGAGCGTGGTTGGGGTTGGCCAGTCACTGACGACTTGGATATTGGATGGATCAACATGCACACCATGTGCATCAACAATGTATCCTAAAAATTGGACCTTGTCCATGCCTAAGGAGCATTTTTCCAAGTTGGCATATAGCTTGTGTTGTTGCAGAGTGTGCATAACCTATTGAATATGCTGCAAGTGTTCTACCCAAGTCTTTTTGTAAATGAGGATGTCATCTAGATACACCACCAAAAAATAATTAGTGAAGGTTCATAGGATATCGTCTATCAACCTCATGAAAGTTGTTGGGGCATCGTTAAACCAAAGGACATGACCAACCATTCAAAAAGACCTTCTTTTGACTTGAAGGAAGTTTTCCATACATATGTTTGTTCTATTGGGACTTGATGGTAGCCATACTTCAGATCAATCTTACTGAAGTATTTTTCCCCCTTGACCTGATCAAGGAGATCGTTGATTCGGGGAATCGAGTACCGATTCCTTACTGTGATTTTGTTTAGGGCCCAAATAATCAATGCAGAGTCACCAAGTCTTGTCTTTCTTCTGCACCAACACGATTGGGATTCCACAAGGTGATGAGTTGGGTCGGATGTTCGCCTTGTGGAGTATTTCTTGGATATGACACTTGGTGATGGTAGACTCACTCATTTGGTAGTGGTGCGTCAAGGGTCAGATCAATGGGATGCTTGACCTGATAGTGTTGAAGAACTCCAGTAGGTGATGAGAATATGTCTTTGTATTCTTCCATGACCTTATCCACTTACTTTTGATGTGTGGAGAGGTTGGATGCAGAGGCCATGAATGTAGCTGCAACCTTTCACTCACTCTAAGAGTGAATCACGAAGAAGAAAAACTTCCCGGTCTGAGAAATGAACTTCTTGCATTGCTTGGAAGAGATCAAGGAAATAACACTAGGTGGGACTACCTCGGGTATCCTATGCAATTTCTTGTTCAAAGTAATAATAACACTGCGGGGCCTAGACTCATATACATCATGACGTTTCCATAAATAAGGTTGGCCCAAAAGAACATCACAAACTTCAAGGGGAGAAACATCAAACAATACCTCATCTTTGAATGGCTTGATGTTGTATGACAAGTGGCAATGTTGGCTAACATGAAGATCACTTCCTTGACGGAGCCATCCGATGGTGTAGGGATGCAGGTGTGCTGTTGTTGGTAGGGATGGCCACTTAATGTCCTTTGTTGAGATGAGATTCTTCTGGATACCTATATCAATGATGAAGTGTTGTGGAGTGTCTTTCACCCACATCTGTGAATGAAAGAGGTGCTCGCCTTCCTCTGGCTCATCAGGTTCATCGGGTTGGATCTTGGTGGTAGCAACAGTGGCACTGGGTTCTGCATCAATGATTTGTCTCCCCTTTTATGGTTCTAAATGAGAGTCAAAACTCACATATGATATAGAGGCTTTTACTTTATCCACTAATGATTGCTTTGAGCAACAATCAACATTGTTATGCTAGGGGCTCTTATGGAAGTCACACCACTTCCTGGTATCTTTCTTCGTCTTCCCATTGTCCTTCTTTTCTTGGGGCTTAGACTAGTTTTCATGAGGTTTCCCATCTTTGTGTTGTCCTTTGTTCTACAGGTTAGGGCTTCCCTTGCCTTTATTTTTTTGTGAGGGGTTCCTAGACCCAAACTGTTGGTTTTTTTTTTTAAGCTTTTACTTGATTTTGACGACATATCGATAGGTCGCGCCCAAGGACGAGATGTCCAAAAAATCCATTTTTGTCTAGATGTATCTATGCATACCTCTGTGGTACTTGAGTACCATATGTAGCTCAAAATATTTGATACCCATCTTGGTGCGCAAGGTATGGAAGACAATGGTGAACTCTGGGATTGTTTGGTCTCTTTCCTGTCGCAGTGTGGTCCATATTGTATACAAGTTGTCATAACTTCCAACAGGGTAGTATTGTTCCTTAATATCATCCCTGGAGGAATCCCAAGTGGGTGAAACTGCAAATAATGTGGATCCTTCTGTTTCATTTTTCTCACAGAAAGTATCCCACCAATCTTTGACATGGGGGACAACCTTGAGGAGCACAAATATAATATTTTCTCTATTGAAAAAGTTGTGGACAAAAAAGTACCATTCTAGAATGTTTTACCATTTATCTACGACATTCACATCTATTTTACCTTCAAATACAGGAATATCAAAATTGATTTGTACCTTGAAGGGGGTGGCGCTTCAGCTTGAAGTGGATGCATTGCTTTTCGACAATTGTCGAAGGATTTGTGTGAACTTGTCCATCATCTCGTTCCTCTGTCACTCAAGGGCGTCCTCGAGAAAATTTTTGAAAGTATCTCTTGTCTCGTCGTACTTATTTTCTCCGACCATGGGAGGTTTCTTGGGAATGTGAGAGAATTTGTCCTCAAGAGAAACAAGCTCAAGGCCCTACTCTCTATACCATGATTACATTGAGGACATGCATTAAAAAAACTACAAGGAGCAGACCACTCTAATACCATTTATCCATATTTATGAGCGGAACAAAATGAAACAACAAATTTATAATGTTAACACAGAGACAAAGTTAACAATAACAGAGATACAGTAAAAAATTACTTCTATTAATTAAGAAATATGATGAAAACTGTAAAATGTCGACTGAAAACAAGCTTGCTAGAATGGTGGCAGCTTATCTCTGAGAAAAGATGTGACGAATACGCTCATTCACAAGAAGATGAGTACAATGAGGCTATGAAGGTCGTTTTACAATAAATATGAATGCCAAAACCCTAGACATCCAAAAATCTAACCCTAGGAGATGAAGCACCAAAATTCATGTGGGCCCCATAGGGTTAAGTTAGTACATTAACTTCCTGGGGTCATAACTTTTGCATGCAATCTCCATTTAGAGTGCACGATAGATTGTTGGAAAATTATTAATGAGGAAATTCACTTAGGGGGTTCAATCAAATCCTTCAGCTATCATTGAGGTGCACGATCGTGAAAGAACATCATTTAGGCCCTCAAACTTGCCCTAGAAGTTAAAAACTGCTAAAAATAGTAAATTGCATAAATTGCCAGAAAATTGTTTTGAGTCAATTGGAAAAGGTGGGTGGCCACCGATATCCACATGGATCGTTATTCCTATACTCGCCATTGTTGTCTCTCTGTTTCAGATTGTATGGGAGGGTGACAGAACTATTAGAGTTGACAATTTACTTGGCCTTGTTATTGAATTTGATCAACGTTGTCCTCGCTCATCAGTTTTGTCTCTTTGTTCAACATCGTATGAGCTCTTTGGAGTGATTATGGTTCATTTCTATAACATTGATGTTGCCCCTTTTCTTAGTGTTGTGTGGAAGGGTGAGGGTGTTGTTAGAAAAAAACAATTTGTTGGGTTTTTCATGCATTCATCCTTGTTCTTTTTGGCATGTTTAGAAGATGTTTTTCATTCCCGTTGTTGTATTCATAGTCACTTTAATCATAGGTGTTTTCCATATTCTTGGCATTGTGTAGGAGGGTGAGTGTGTTGTTGGTGGTCTAACATTCGACGAAGTTGGACATTGTGCTTTTTGGAATGGTTGGTGAATGTTTATGTACATGTGTGGTTAGTGTTCATGTTGGGTCATCATCTTTTCTTGTTTGTGTTATCCCTCTAGTGGGCATTGTGTGGGCTCTTACAACTAGGAGCTTTAGGTTTTTGGTGGTGATGATTTACCAAGATGTTTCTTTCAGAATAATAGTTGAAGTGTTCCATGTGGTCAATGTTTACTCTGCATGGTTGTTCTTGCAATGGTGATAACCCTTCTTGTCAATGTTGTTCCTCTATTAGGAATTGATTACATGTTATTTGTAATATTCCCTACTTTACTTTCCTAATTTGACAAGGGTGTTGGACTTCCCCCTATTATTATTTTTTTCCTTTTGCTTCAATGTTGTCATTTTACTAGATGTTTTATTGCCTCTTGCTTTCATTCTCTCTTGTGGCATATGAAATGGTTACTAGTAGTGGTAATATTCTTTCATGGAAACAATATTTGGTTGCATTTGTTTTATTTGGCAGTGAACTATTCCGTTGACATGCAAAGTATGGAATGAGAGTGTTGTTTGTTTGTTGGGTCTAGGTTGTCACCTCTTAATTGTATTTTTTTCTTGTGGTCTCTTGCATTCAACATTGCCTTGTTTCTTAGTGTTGTGACTATACTTAGTGTTCTATGGACTCTTTATTGCATTCACTTTTGTGATTTTTCGGAAAACTTGCTACCAACGGAGTTGTTCTTAATTGCTAGTCATGGGGATGTTCTTGTGTGGAGACAATGATATGTATTTTTAATTTGGATGAAATTATGCACCCTCTTATTTTTTGCATGCATTCTTCTTCTCTCTAAGACAATTTTTATTTGTGGTTTTGTTTATCACATAATGAAACCACTATTTTTATTAAAAATCATTAAGAGGTCCACTCCTAAGACATTTTCCAAAAGATGTACCCCGAAAGGAAACATTAATGAAAAATATGACATGTTTCCAATAGAAAATACGATAAAAAGGATTATTACAAGTAATATATAAATACCGATGGACCTCCACTAGAGTGTCCATAAAATTTGCGGTCCTATAAAAAACCTAACAAAAATTCTTGTGGGTAAATAAGAACATGTGCCAAAATACCAAACAAAAATAGATGAAGGGGTGACTCCAATAATACCTAACTAACAAATATTCATGGAATAAGTTATGAAGTGTCATGCTTAGTTACCTCTCTGATGGCCTAGAAAATAAAGAGTTCTCCCTCATGTTATCTATTTTGTTTTATGCAAAGTTATGTTGTTAATTTGTTGATCCAATGCTATCTTGTGAATGTTCTTAGTATACAATCTTTGCATCCCTCAATCCCTCTATATTGAGCTAATAGGGAAGAAAGTTTTTGGGTTGTCATTTGCATTCAGTTTACAAAGAGATATATTGACAAGAAATGAATCGATCATGAAGCTTGGTTTGGAAATTACCAACAACCATGGATAGGTATATTATTGTACTTACGTTCTTCTTGATTTAATAAGAAATTTGTAGTTTTCCTTTCCACCAAAAGACGTATCTAAATGAATGCAAGTTGTTGTTATTTCTTTCAATTCAATTTTGGAATTGATTTATGTATTTCTAGAAATTAATTAATGGCTTTCTAATCAACTCATGAAAAATATCTTTATGGAATTCTTCATGACATATTAGTCGATTTTTCATCCTCTGCTTCTCTTCCTCAATAGCTTGCAATTGCATTCTTAACTTGAAATTCTTCCTCTGGATTTTTCGATTAATATTCTTTTGTAGCCTCAACTTCATGAGAGATTTACTCATCTTGTCTTCTTGATAAGAGCCTTCAAAATCTTCACCAACGGAAATGTTGGATCTTATGTCTCATCAACAAGTTGCAAATGTGCATCGGAACTTTCTTTGATACCACTTGATCCGAAAATCCTTAGACACCACTTATTTCTTTACTATATATACATGCAGTATCTAACTTGATTAAGAATTAATTTCTGGATCGTATTGAGGTTTTTTGCAGAAAAATGATGATGTTCTCTTAATCCAAAATCTCTTGAAATGATGATTAATTTGCATAATGATGAGATGATACAACATAAAATAAAAGAACTCAAATTACGTATATGGATGACATTTATCACTTCATCTTTAAAGTCCCTTTAGATAGCATGATTTTTCTCCATCATTTCAAAATACCAAATTACATTACAATATGAGCTTGCAAAAATACATTTAAATGGACTCTGTTTAAATCCACTACTCAAAACAAGAAAATAATTTCACCATTGAAATAATTGCGAAGTTATGAGAAATTTGACTATAAAGTCGACCAAATTTTGAACTGGCTCAATTTCACCCTCTTCAACATGCAAAACAATGCGCTAAAAGCTCATTAATGGTAATTTGAGATAATTATTTTACAAATGACCTCTCATCATAAAACATACCTCAAATCCATGATCCTTGCAAAACTTCATGAAAAATGAGTATACATTTTCCTATTTTTGGACAATATACATCATGGCACACTTGATGAGGCACACCATATTTGGCCCCCTCCTTTACACGTAAATCAAGAAAATTTGTATTGCCTTGCGATCTGTTCCTTGCATCAAAATCTATTCCTCAGTATTTGTTTCCACCTTGGAATGTGTGCAAGTCTTGGGATCCGCACCTATATATAGGTTGTGTACCATGCAACCTCCATACGCACTTTTGGCAACCAAATTCTATTTTTAGATGCATCCCATAACAAGCAGAACTCATTGATATATTGGTTATTCCATTGGATAAATTTGGAGGAGTTTGGGGGTTCCATTCCCCATGATACTCTCCTTGTTGGCATATTCATTAGTTTGTTTTAATATTGTTGGAGATATGGCTATAACAGAAGACTGACGCAGATGGTTAAGGTTGTCATTGATGGCAATCGGTTATGGAGAAGTCAAGGATGTCAACACGCACAAGAATGCTGGAACACGACTGTTGGAACACGACTGCTGGAACACGACTGCTGGAACACGACTGCAGGAACACGACTGCTGGAACACGACTGCTGGAACACGA
>ML785352.1:904037-915701 GCA_009831015.1 Picea engelmannii | reverse complement strand
GTCTCCAACTTCCAAGACACAAGCTGCTCTTATATTCATTCAAAACAGATAAATAATATTGTACTGACGAAGGTTTGGTTTGTTGGGCAAGAAACCCGGATCTTTTTGGTGGAAACTGTTTGATAGTTCTTGGGTGTTGGCTATTGGGTCTTGTTTGGTTTGTTGGGCAAGAAAAAGTTCTTTAAATGTTCTAATATACACGCAAGCTTATATATTAAAATGGTGTGACTTCAAACGCTCATGTACTCTTATATTCATTCAAAACAGATAAACAATATTGTCTTGACGAAGGTTTGGTTTGTTGGGCAAGAAACCCGAATTTATATATTAAAATTGTGTACCGTTAGTCTAATCCTTGGATAAATGTATGCAACAAAATAAAAGGGAGTCGATCGTGTTGTCATTAAAAAAACAAATAATAGAAAAACCAATAATAGTTATCAGCGCATAACAAATCTGTACACAGTATACAGATCTGTGAATTTGTTGGGCACTCTTCGATCAGATACTCCCAATGTCGGGTGGCGAGGAAAGGTTCTCCGAGGAAAGACTGTGTAAAGTGACATCATGCATTACGTAATGCGCGCTTCTGTGTAAAGTGACATCATGCATTACGTAATGCGCGCTTTACTTGCTGTTTTCTATTTATAATTTTAGTGGAATTTTTATTATGTGTGGGCCTGGTCGCACTCCGCGAAGCAGCTAACTTTCGTGCTTGGTCAGGTCTCTTGGCCGAGCGATGCCTATTTATTTACAGGGTCGGGGGAGTAGCATAGTATATCATAGCAGAGATAGAAAAGACAGACACATAAAAAGTTAGAGAGAACATTAGATTACAATACATTTTCAGAACAATCGCGATGGAAGCCTCTGGAGAAGAGGTGCAAGTGAAGCTATTGGGTGGGATTATAAGTCCCTTTGTGCTGCGCGTCCGCATAGCACTTGCTCTTAAAGGGATCGATTGTGAGTTCTTACAAAATAAGAGAGAGCTGGTGCTGCAATCGAACCCTGTTCACAAGAAGGTTCCGGTGCTTATCCACAATGGAAAGCCTGTTTGTGAGTCCATGATTATTGTGCAGTACATAGACGAGGTATGGGACACGAAGGCGCCCGTTCTTATGCCCAAAGATCCATATGACCGAGCCATTGCCCGCTTCTGGGCTGCCTTTGTGGACGATAAGGTAATAACTTGCCTCTATATAGTATAATCACGTCTCATCCTTTTCCTTGTCCCCGCCTTTTGTCTTTTTGAAAGTTTAAATTGCCTGTTTTTTTTTTCGTATTCCGTAACTAATATAGTCGTGCTCTTTATTGGTGGCCTCAGCTGGTGCCATGCCTTCTGGGAATTTTCAGGGGCCAGGGAGAACAGCAACAAAAAGCAGCGGAAGAATCGGTGGCAAACTTTCTTGTATTGGAGGAAGCTCTGCGAACGAGCCACTGCTTCTCGGGAAAACCGTATTTCGGAGGAGATGAGATCGGCCTGGTTGACATCGCATTGGGTGGTGCGTCAGCAATTATCAAAGCCCTCGAGGAGGCTACTAATTCAGTTTTAATAGACGAGGAGAAGATGCCGCTGTTAAGCGCATGGATGAATCGATTCTGTGAGGTCGATGGAGTGAAAGAAGCTATGCCGGATCAGGGGGAGCTGCTGGAATTTATATCTGCCAGGCTTACGTCACCACCTGCTGCCAATTAGGGCAAACCATTAGGCCATTAAATGAGGATAGATACTCGAGAGAAGACTATATTTAAATGGATATTATCCTCCGCCTTGGTTTTAATTTTATGTTGTCAGTTTTAATGTTGTCATTGGCGTTTATGGCGAATAAGTTTATGGAAAGGACTAAGTCGGTAGTTATTTTTTTTATTGGCAGTTTTTCTGTTTTTGATGATGGGGTTTTAAATTTTCGACCAATCTAGAATTAATTGATTTTATGAGCATCTTTAATTGATTTTATGAGCATCTTGGTTGATTTAAAATGGGACAAAACTTTTAAAGGTTTCAAATGCATGAAACTTTGATCCAAACTATCTCTGAAAATCTAACAGAATTCAAACCCAATCTAATTACAGTGTAATTACATTTATAGGCTAATATATGAGAATTCAAACCCAATCTAACTACACTGTAATTACATTTATAGGTTAATATATGAGAATTCAAACCCAATCTAACTACACTGTAATTACGTCTATATATGAGCATCTGAGTTGATTTAAAATGGGACAAAACCTTTAAAGTAAGGTTTCAAATGCATGAAACCTAATCCCTAAAAATCTAATAGAATTCAAACCCAATCTAACTACAGTGTAATTACATTTAATCAGTGTTTTAATTAAAAATTTCTTCAATTTGATGGCTAACAATTAATGATGCTGGAATATTCTTCGTCTTACACTCAAATCAATGAATAAAATTTAATGTTAATAACTTCTTTGCATTTATGAATGCATCAATTTCCTTGTTTATTTTTTCACATTTACTTAATATGTTTAAGGAATAACTACTCATTACCATTTAACTATTTAAAAATTAATAAATCTGTATAAAATGTTCATTGCCACATTCAATTATTTAATAGGATTAATATACATTAATTTGAGAGCAGTGACCACTTTTTTTTTGGAATATCAAGTGTTACCAAGAGCATGCGTTTCACTGAAGGCATAGGTAGTTGGACGCATCAATATGAATATACATTAATTGCCACGGATCTCATATTGGAATTCACGCCTCATTGCCACGGATTTCGTATTGAGATAGGTGTTTCATGGTGTGAATCGTCTATGGTTGGGAGTCATAGAATACAAGGGGGCATGGCCAGATGTCTGCTTCCTCTACATCAGTTAGAATGTTGTGGGCAATTTCCACTCCCTCGCTGGCCTGACTAGGTATGCACTTTCTTGGGATAACTTTGGATGGTGTACTACAATGACATTTGCATTTTCTTTGTCATTTCACTTTAATTAATCACAATCGATTATTTTAGTCAAGGTTTTTTTCATATTCAGCTATCAAATTTGGCATGTCCAATATAAACCTAACACATTGAATTCACAGTAGAAAATAACGATCTCGACAATATGAACTTAACACATCAAATTCACAGTAGAAAGTAAGGATCTCGACATAGAGGGAATTCTCAAGAACTCCATACTCCTATTAGTGAGTAGGGCTAATCCCTATCGGGTCATTATAGGGTTAATCCCTAGCGGTTGATATTTACACCGGTATGTTATGATTCTTGAACCATGAAAACAAACTTGAAAAGAATATAGCACTGGCATCCATTAAATTTATTTAACAGCTTTAATTGCTCTATTGTACAGGTTGGTCATCGATTTCATAACCTACGGACTTCCATTAGGAATCATGGTCGTCTTTTTTTTTCTTTGACCTTGAAATCGATCTATAGAATGCCTCATAATCTTAAACCTGATTCTGAGCTATGGTGTATGAAGTTACAGTAATCCATCCTAAGAAAGGAATCTTACGTCTAGGCCCATTTACCACAAGTGCACCTTTATGATAAATGTATCCTATCTCCCTTTGTCTGCAGCCCAATCTAGAAGAAGTTTCGCTCGATGCCGAAACATCAACACTCCCTCTTAGCTAGGGAGGTATCTTTCCATAGTACTACATAACTACTGTCCAGAGACACACAGTCTTCACCAGTGGTACACAACCACCATAGTAGCAAAAGGTTTGTCACACATGGCACTCCCATGTGGACTTCTAGAGGCTACACCCTCTAGAACACACTAGGGTTAACTCCCATAATGTGTGACTTCAAGGGTCAACTCCCTTGACATGTCCTCATGTCCTTTCCACATGGGACGTTGGGCTATAAGCCCAAATGCACTTATCCTTTCTCGAATAAGTGTCCTCACAGATCAAGTCAACTCAATTCACAGAGGAGTACGATCTGGAGAATGTTTGTCACACATGGCACTCTCCTGTGGACTTCTAGAGGCTACACCCTTTAGAAACACTAGGTTCAACTCCCATTGTGTGTGACATCAAGGGTCAACTCCCTTGACATGTAATCATGTGCTCTCCACATGGGACCTTGGGCTATAAGCCCAAACCCACTTATCCCTTCTTGGATAAGTGTCATCACAGATCAATTCACTTCATTCATAGAGGAGTATGATCTGGAGAATGTTTCAGGAAGCTGCAAACATCGACACTCCCTTTCAGCGAGGGAGGCATTCTCTACCACACCAAGTCTGTCACAGAAGTACTCGAACTTCATCTCGGTAAGGGGTTTGGTAAGAACTTCATAAACCTGCTCATATGTTGGAAGGTACTGCACCAATACTACCTTCCTATGCACCATGTCTCCGATGTAATGGTACTTGATCTCAATGTGCTTCGATTTGTCATGTAACACTGGATTCTCTGAGAGATTCACATAGCTCTGGTTATCACAATGAATAACAATGGAATCTAGCATATGTCCAAATAAATCTGCAAGGAGCTTGCGAAGCCACACTACTTCACAGACTGCCAAACTCAATGCAATGTACTCTGCTTCTGCAGTACTTAGGGCCACAATTTTTTTTTTCTGCTACACCAGGAAACCATGGCAGATACCAAAGTGAAGCAACACCTGGGGGTGCTCTTCCTATCCACTGTGCTCCTTGCCCAATCAGAGTCAGTATATCTCTTCAATCACATGTCAATACTAGAAGTATATCTCAGACCATGTCCAATTGTTCCTCGCAAGTATCTCAACACATGCTTCCCAACAATCCAATGTGTCTCTCTCGGTTGGCTCATAAATTGGCTAAGTGCACTCACTCCATAGAAAACATTTGGATTGGTGTTAACCAGATACATCAATGATCCAAGCAGTTTTTTGTACAGGGTCAGATCAATATCATAGGAATCAGAAGAAGACACACTTAGTTTCTTTAGATTCGTCACCATTGGTGTCACCATGGGTTTACCGTTCAACATCCGAAACTTTTTCAATATCTTAATTGTGTACTTCCCCTGACTTAGGAAGATCTCATCAGTTCTCTACCACGCCTATAGTCCCAATAAGTAGTGCATCATACCAACGTCCTTCATCTCAAACTCAGAGGCCAACACATACGTGCATTCAGTAATGAGGCTCTTTGTACCAGTGAAGAATAAATCATCAACGTAGAGGACCAAAATCAAGGCCTCACCATTAATAGTCTTGTAGTCTAGGTTGGGATCAACAACACTTTTGTTGAAGCCCAAACTCATTAGGTGTCCATCAATCCTCACATACCAAGCTCGAGGTTCCTGCGTGAGTTCATAGAAGGCCTTCTTCAACCTACGCACATGCGACTCCTTCTCATGTATGACGAAACCATTTGGTTGCTCGATGTATATTTATTCCTCAATATCTCCATTGAGAAAGGTTGTCTTCACATCCATCTGATGTAGTCTCCAACCCATGGATGTTGCGACAGTAATAATCGTCCGGATTTAAGTGTATCAAGCAACAGGAGAAAATGTCTCCTCATAATCTATTCCCTCCACCTAAGAGAATCCTCTAGCAACAAATATTTCTTTGTACTTCTCAATGCTTCCACCAACTGTATGTTTGATCTTATAGATCCATTTGGAAGTCACTACATACTTCCCTTCAGGTCTCGGAAAAATATCCCACACATCATTCTCTTCATGACAAACACATACTCCTCCATCATGGCATGTCTCCATACTGGTTGACTAGGTGCCTCCTCATAACATGAAGGCTCAGAATCAATGACGTGGCTCATAGTTGCGGCACAACACGAATATCTCTGAGGTCTCTTTCTCTCTCAAAAGGTACCACGAGGAGTTGCATGTCCTTCTGCCTCCTCTAGAGTCTAACGAGCCCATGTAGGTCTCTTATGAGAACATCAACTGGAGGTACAAGATCAATGGGATAAATAGGCTCAACTATCTCCCTTTGAACTGCTAGAGGGTGAGATGGAGAAGAAACAATCTTTTCTTGTTTCTCACTATCAATATCCATGTGAGATCCTCTAGATATCATGAAGACTACATCCTCCTCAAAGGTAACATCTCTTCTCACCTCAATCTGTCTCTGACCAGGGATGTAGATCCAGTATGTCTTCGAAGGCTCACTGTACCCCACAAATGTACCCTTTCTACCTGAAGGGTCTAGATTGGTCCTTTTCTCTTTGGGTATATGAATGTATAATGGACACCCAAATATCCTGAAGTTTCCAACCTTGAGCTTCACTCTGGTGAAGGCATCCTCGAGAGTCATGTTCCTTAAAGTCTGATGAGGACTTCTGTTCTGAACATACACTGCAGTCACGGATGCTTCTGCCCACAAAAACATAGGTAAATGTTGATCATGAATCATCACCTTGACTGCCTCAACAATAGATCTATTCTTCCTCTCTGCGACCCCATTCTGTTGAGGGTTGTAAGGAACAATGTATTCCCTCTTGATCCCTCCCTCAATGCAGAAATCACTGAAATCTTGGGACATGTATTCTTCTCCATTGTCTGATCTCAACACTTTGATCTTCTTTTCGGTCAGGTTTTCGACCTGTTCTCTGTACTCCTGAAATCTGGCAAGGAATCTATCCTTGGTCTTCAAGAAGTAAATCCAAGTATTCAGAGAGTGTTCATTAATGAAGATCACGAGTATAGGTATCCACTCAAGGAAGAAAATGTCATGGGTCCACATAAATCTGTATGAACCAAGTATAAGATTCCCTTGGATCTGTTGTCGCTTCTCAAAAATGACCCCTTGGCATTCTTTCCAAGAGCACAACCTCTGCAAATTCCATCATGTTCAACATGGATCTTTGGAAGGCATGTCACCATATTCCCGAGAGCGAGAAGAGATCTATAATGTAAATGAAAAATTATCCTATGCCATAGTTTGCTCAAACTAATAGAACCGTGTATTAAGGCCTGAACTGGTCAGACATTCAATCTGTACAATCTGTCCTCTCGAACACCAATCACCTGAGTAGAATCCATACTAGAGTTCTTTATCCATGCAAGAACCTTTCCATCAGAGAAAGAAACATTTTATCCTTTGTTCTCTAAGGTTGAAATAGATATATGGTTCCTTCTCATCCTAGGTACAAATAATACAACACTCAAATGGAGTGGGGTGCCATAATCCAATTGTAAGGAAGTGGATCCAACTCCCTTCACAATATATCTGGCATCATCACCAAGTACAACATGCAAACAATATTCTTTCTCTACTAGATCTGTAAGGTGCTCTCTTTATCCTGTCATATGTCTAGAAGCACCACTGTCAATCAACCAAATATCATTACTAGTAATAACCATACTTGAGAGGGATGAAATGAAGAAGAACTCATCATCGTTCATGCTTGCATTCCTTGACTTCCTCTGAGGTGGTTCTGAATCAACATTAGCAGTGGAAGCATGTTGTTTTCCTTTCTTCCATGTAGGACAATTTTTCACATAATGGCCATACTTGTCACATCTGAAGCACTGAACCTTTGACATGTCCTTCTTTTTATGCTCAGAAGTTGGTGTTGACTTCCTTCCTTTAAATGTTTTGCCGAAATATCTTCTTTTTCCTTTGCTTTTCCTTGCATGAGTGGCAAGGGCTTGATTTTCATCATGATGGGAACATTGCATGCCTGTAGCTGCAAGTCTTGTCTCCTCTTGAGTATAGTCTTCCCATAAACGATCAAGCTTGGGCAATTTGGATCACCCAATGATACTTTGAATGAATGGATCTCAATGGATTGGAAGACCATTAAGGGTAATCATGTCAATTTCTCTATCAGAGATGATTTAACCAATAGAATCCAACTGACCTCTCATCTCTGAAATATTCATGAAGAAGGTGGCAGTTGTATCATACTTCATCATCTCGAGATTTTGAAGTTGTTGTCTCAATGCAAGTGCTATGTTGGTGTTGTTTCTCTTAAACAACTTCTTCAAGAGATCGTACATCTTCTTATTTGCCTTCAAGTTGTAGATGTGATGGATTAAGCGGTCTCTCATAGAATAAGTGATAATCTTTCTGGCTTTTGCATCATTCTTCCTCCATTGAGATTTTTTTGCATCATCAGTTGATTCTGGTACAACTTCTTCAACGTAATTCATTAGGTCATTCTCTTCTAGAGTGATGAGGAATCTAGATTTCCAAGAACTGAAATTGGTTGTTCCATCAATCCTATCTTCCACCAAAATACAGTTCACCATGGTTGTTGGAAGAGTGTAGAAACTTTAACCTGAGTTGCAGTTGCAGCAAAACAACGAATTGCAGGAAATGTATGACAAGATGTTGTAGAAGGAAAATGCCTATGCAATAGTCTTCTTTCAAGAACGTTTCTCTTATACCATGTTGGAGTTTGGTGTTGTTTAAGTACATTCAATTTATTTACAAATTTACATGAACTGAAGCATAAACCATGAACAATAGCAATAGTAATAACCAAGATCACAAGAAGAATAACCATGAATAGAGACACAAGTATAGTAGAAAATGCTAAGACAAAATGATTATAATAGATTGATATATTATTACAATGATGAGAGTTCCATATATATAGAATATATGGTGACCATCCATGAAAGGATGTGTCCCTTGGATAATAAGTAACTACTTATTTATTAAGTATATTTATAGGTTGTATTATAAATATCATGTCATATATATATATATATATATATATGGAAGAATGTATTCTCGATGTTGTTCAAATATCAACAAAGAATAAGTCTTAACTTTAAATTATTATTAAGATATTTGATCTTTGTTATATCTACAAAGGGAGAGACTTGAACTTGTCAAATCTTGCTTGTTATCTTTATAGCTTAGCTTTGGCTTATAAATGTAATCCTCCTCCATGCATATTATAGAGCTTTTGGGTGTTAAGGTTATTTAGTTGATATTTTTCTAAAGGATATTCATGAGACTATTTATTCCAGTGATATATTCTTTTCTTTTCTTACACTCATGTTATCTATTTTACCCTTCAAAGAGACCATGAATATTATAGAGCTTTTGGATGTTAGGGTTATTTCGTTGATATTTTTCCAAAGGATGTTGAGAAGACGATTTATTCCAGTGATATATTCTTGTCTTTTCTTATACTCATGTTATCCATTTTACCCTCCAATGTGACATTGCATAAAGGGAATTCTCCCTAGATAGCGAAAACATCAAATAGAGTCAAGTTAGTAGAATGAAAGAACTCTTCCACTAAAAAGGAATGGAGTCCAAAGTTGCAAGTTTATCCTCAACTTATGCATTTCATGTTTTATTGCATTTCATTTTTTATTGTATTTTCAATGGAAAATCAATAATTTCTTCTTTCCGCTTAAAATATTGTTTAAATAATTTTAATTCATTGTTTAAGTTTGTTAGTTAACATACTTTCTTTGGGAATATATTGAGTAGCTTTACTTTATTATTCAATAACATTTGTCCACTCTCATCTTTATATTTAACTGACATAGTTTTTTTGTACAAATATACAAGAAAACTCCATATACAAATTGATAATTATGTTAGGGATTCTATCCCCAAATCCAATCTCTAATTGTTCTTTGAGTTCTTTAATTTTATGTTAGTATCTCTAATTATTCTTTGGGTACTTTAATTTTCTATTAGTTTGCATGTTGCAATAGGCTCCCATCTTAACCCAAATACCCAATTGAAGATCTATTTTTCGGTCTTTTAACTCTATGTTAACTCTATGTTAATTTACATGTTGTGATAGGCTCCCATCTTGAGCCAAACACCCAATTGAGACCCATGTTTCCAAAATTTTGAATTTTTGAATTATGTAAGAATTCACCCACTTATATTCTTTGCTTTTTCACAATCACACAAGTTTCCCTTCAAAACTTGTATGATAAGTCATGTATACAATCTTTGTCTAATGGACATGATTGTGCAACCATGGATTTCCTGTCTCCCTTGACACACTTCGATTTAAGGTTTTTAGTCATCTTGGCTTACCTCCAAGTTTTTGTGAGTAAGCTAATGTTTCCATATTTTATTCACTATTTTAACATTCTTTTTTATCATTTTATTTCTTATAAATTAAAAAAATGTTCATAAATAAATAAATCTTTAATTTCTCATATTTATTTGTTTTTCCAATTCTTTGTTTCATGGACATAATAAAAGGCCTAAACATTCTCCCACAATTAATGAATGTTTTACATCTAGCATTTTTAAAGTGGTGTTGGTGATTTGGGAACGTTGGGAAAAAAGTAGTTGTTCCAACTCCAATTCCAATTTTGGGAGCAGCTTTTCCCAAGTTTTTCCTCATTCCATTTCAAGTTTTTCTTCCATTTGATACCTTGCGATAGTTGATGTAAAATATATCTTGTAATAAACATCAAATCAATGCAAATCATTTGACAAAAATAGAAGTGTAAAATATATCTTGTAATAAACATCAAATCAATGCAAAGCATTTGACAAAAATAGAAGATTTGGTTACGGAAGTGAAGTTTGTGGCTATACAAGTGGATGATGAGGTAGGGATATTTAGAAAGGTCTGTGCCCACTATGGGATTATTCCATGATTTTTTTTGCATTGCACCTGTTCCTTTTGAAAAATTGCTAATGCTTCTTTCCTTGTTTTTGTTGGAGCTTGCTTGTCACCGTGGTTTATTCCATATAGTCCTCTTTGACTAAGCCTAAGGTGTCTATGGGACTGACCACAAGAGAGTGGGAACTGTGAGAAAAACCAAGTATCATATTGTAGTGCATATCTAAATCCTTTGATATTTATCTTTTCTTATGTTTTGGGCTTATTTTTTATTTCCATAACTTCGTTTTTTCATAATGAAGACTCCATCTACATGCCCATGCTTTGGTTAAAATGAAAAATTACGTGCTGGAAGGATTCCAATTAACCAGAGAGAGACCTTATGACCCTTCGTAATTCCATTACCCCACAGTTTGTAGACCTGCCAGAGTGGATGGAATCATCCATGAGCACGTCAATTTGGAGGACCTTTAATAGCTCAAGATTTATGATACCTTTTCCACTGATAAGAACAGAGCCAAAAAAAACTACCTCAACCACAGATGGCCAGACCGCTAAACGATTACAGTGAAATTTTCCACTGAGAAGCGAAACCATATGTTGTCTAGACCAAAAATCATTGATATTAGTTCGAGAGAATCCCCAATCGCGTAGATGTATTGTACCACCGACATTAACATTCTCAACGGAGAGTACTTATTATTATTGGAAGCAATAAAGGAGGTTTATGTTGAAAACGGTGACAACAAACTCACCCGTGAATAGAAATTTAGATCCTATAAACCAGGTCGGTTGTAACCAATCCGTCTAAATTAGAATATGGATTTTTCTATTTAATTGTATGCCCGTAGAGGCTGAGAGCGTGACTGAGAAGTGTGAGGATTGAGATCCGTCTGTAATCTCCATTGGCTGAATAATAAGATGACCGATACCTATGCTTGGTGGACGTAGCCCAACTTTTGGGTGAACCACGTAAATTGCTGTGTCTTTGTTGCTTGCATTTGTATTGTTTGTCTTATTGGTAATTGTGTTTTTTCCGCATTAACAATTACAACAAGTGGTATCAGAGCTGAGGAGGACGCAGCCGAGAAGAAGCCGAAGCCTTGAAATTCATTTTAGCAGCGTTAAAATTCGTTTTTTGTGGCAACGCTTGGCAAAAAC
>ML785352.1:884305-899980 GCA_009831015.1 Picea engelmannii | reverse complement strand
TGAGAAGTGTGAGGATTGAGATCCGTCTGTAATCTCCATTGGCTGAATAATAAGATGACCGATACCTATGCTTGGTGGACGTAGCCCAACTTTTGGGTGAACCACGTAAATTGTTGTGTCTTTGTTGCTTGCATTTGTATTGTCTGTCTTATTGGTAATTGTGTTTTTTCCGCATTAACAATTACAACAGTTTAATCAGCCTCCCCTTCGCTTCATTGCTGACGAAGTTGGAAAATTTCATTCTTGTGCCAAAATCTCAAATATGGCGAGAGATGGCTCTTGTTATATAGAGGACACACAATGGGATCTTACGTTGTTTATTAAAATAAGTGCCAAGGCTATGTTAGTTGTTAATTTAAAAAGTCGTTATCTTGTGATTTCGGTCATATTTCACAACTATGTGACTGTTATAAGTGTGTTGCTTATATTTGATAAATATGTTCTTTGCGTTAAATACCCTTTTTTCTTAATGACAACATTGGTTTTATTTGATAAATATGAGTTTGTCTTTTTCTGTTGAAGAGGTTTTGAAGTGTGTTGAATGTTCAATTGAGATCAATGATAAAAACAATCTAAGTTTCGTAAGGTGTACATCTTTTATGTATGAAGAAATGTGTTCGATATTTTATAATTAAGTTTTCTAAGTTATCAAGTTTTTTTCCTTTATTGTTTTTTGAACTAAAATGATTTTCTTTCTATTAGCAAAACATTGTGGCCACACTAGTGAGCAATATAGTACATCAAAATTCCAAATACATCCAATAAAAGTATGTTCTTCATCAAAATTGAAACCTCCCTACAGAATTCTTTGATAACTAAAGCAATATATTGATTCAAAGGGATTTTAAATGTGTAGATCCTAACATAGACACCTAACAGTAAACGAACTTTACCATACATTAAAAAATAACACAATTGAGAAATGTTAGGCTCGATGTTCAAGGTGGTGTAAACGAAATTGTCCATGTGCATGTTAGGCAGATGTTGTGGCACAGATTCTCCCTCCTTATCTGCAGTTGACCCAATGGATCAATGAACCCCATCTTGACACATCTTTTGATTACTCAATAGTTCGTTGGCAGCCAGCCCGAGATGAATGTTTTCCCACCTTAATTCCTGAGTTTTGTGTCTCTAAAAAAACTCACGGATCCCACAATCAAAGCTACCTCCCTCTCTCTCACATCTTCCTGAGCTCTAATCTATGCTTCCATGCTATAAATGGTTCATTTATTTTCTAAAGAAACAATTTATCATTTCCTTGAGTGCCTCTCTCAGTTTTAAATTATACACCTAGAGCATCTCCCCTTGCTCTTGTGCCCCCAACTCATTATAACTTCTCTCCCATTGCTCTTGTGCCCCCAACTCATTATGACTTCTTGCATCAAACAAACAAGAACACCCTTTTCTTACTTCTCCCTCGTAATACCATGCCTATAAAATTTGCAATTTCCCTGATTCCCAACTGGTACTCTCCTCAATTTTTCCAATGATCTTTTCGCTTTATTTCAAACAAAAAGAAAGAACCAAGGAGAACACCCTTCCACCCAATAGTGCCACATAATGCTCCCGCCAACACCACAAAGAACCGCACCCTGAGAAGCTAACAAACATACCAAAAGAGGGTCATCTTCAGATTTTCCCTGTTCCAAAACTCCGCCTAGAAATACCAAAGAAGAGCCCACCCACACCATCATATCTAATATATTGGAACAAGAATGAAATTTTCCAACTTCATCAACAATGAAGTGAATGAGAGGTTGATTAAACTTCATTTGTTGCTCCCCATAATACCAAGTACTCTCCGCTGAGAATGTTAACGCAGGTGGGACAATACATCTGCGAGATTGTGGATTCACTCGAACTAATATCAATGATTTTTGGTCGAGATGACATATTGTTTGGTCTCTCAGTTGCAAGTTTCGCTGTAATAATTTCGCGGTCTGGCCATCAGTGGTCAAGGTAGTTGTTTTGGTTCTGTTCTTATTAGTGGCAGAGGCATCATAAATTTTGAGTTATTAAAGGTCCTCCAAATCCACGTGCTCATGGATGATCACATACACTCTGGTAGGTGTGTAAACTGTGGGGTAATGGAATTACGAATGGTCATACGATATCTCTCTAGTTAATTAGAATACCTTCACCACACAATTGTTCATTTGAGCCAAAGCACGAGCATGCATATGGAGGGTCCATTCAGACAAAATGAAGTTTTGGAAATGAAAAATTAAGCTCGGAACATGAGAAAATTAAAATCTCAAAGGATTTGGATATGCACTACAATATGATACTTGGTTTTCCTCATAGTTACCAGTCTCTTGTGGTCAGTCCCACAGACTCCATAGGCTCGGTGAAAGAGGACTATATGGAAGAAACCACACTGACAAAAACCTCATCATCCACTCATATAGCCAAAAACTTCACTTTGATAGCCAATTGACCACAGACTCCATAGGCTCGGTGAAAGAGGACTATATGGAAGAAACCACAATGACAAAAACCTCATCATCCACTCATATAGCCAAAAACTTCACTTTGATAGCCAATTCTTGTGTTTTTGTCAGATGCTTTGCATTGATTCAATATTTCTTAGAAGATATATTTTACATCAACTATCCCCAAATATCAAATGTCAAATGGAAGAAAAACTTGAAAGGGAATGAGGAAAACCTTGAGGCAAGCCCCTCCCAAAATTGGACTTGGAGTTGGAACAACTACTTTTTTCCAAAAGTTCGGTTTTTGTGAAAGTCGAAATTTTTTTTAAGCAAAGTAATCTAATTTACTAAATCCTCTTTCAAGGAACAAAACTAAATCCTTCTTAAAGAAAAAAAAATTACACACTAGTTTAAATTAAGACTGTGGATGTAGACTTCTAAACAACCCTCCATTATCTTTTTCATTGAACCCTAACTATTGTTTTAAGGGATTGCATAATACTTTCTAAATGATGAGTTTTCTAGCAGAATGGGCACTATATCATTTGAGTGTCAAATCTAAGGTTAGGTTCATTATTTTAATAAGCCTATATTATAGAAAAATCTAAAAATGATTACAAAAATATTAAACATCTAGTTTTAGTTGTAATGATAAAGATTTCATTGAAACTCAATGTTTGTAAAAGTGTCTATGTATTAAAATGGATTATAGTTTGAGGTATATAGAGTCTCTTTTTGAGCTTGGGAAATTATATAATTAAGGTATAACTGTAATTCGTGGGAAAATAGGGAAATTATAGAATTAAGGTTTCATAAATTTAATTATTAATGTAGAGAGGAACATTCTTGAATAAGGGTATGCAATTATTTTTCTCATTGTTCTTTACAAGATTTAGAAAGAATAAGATTTAGTTAAGATGCTTTCTTAGAAGAAAAAGGAAAGAAACCACATAGTTATGCTTGAGTAGACATGTTTCATTTAAGGCTTAAGGCATGTATATTTTGAGAAAATACATTTCATTTAGGGCATGCATATTTTGGAGAAAGTTTTGAGTATCCTATAGAGACAAGTTAACATGTATTGTCACCAAAAATTGACTTTGGTAAGGCTTATGGCATAGTGGATTGGTCCTCATTCATGGCATGGAATTTTTGAATGGGTATATTTATGGGACATATAATTTAGAACATAGAATAATTCACAATATATTTCAATGAATTTTGTTATGTTTTGCTTAGATTAAGTTGTAGGATCATTTTAAGTGTTAATAAAAAAATATGAGTTATCCATTTAGAAATATTGGTTATGGAGATATGGTAAATGCATTTGAATTTGGAAGCCCCATATTTTATACTAAAACTTTATCCTCCCTTTATCTATTTAGGTGAAACTTAATTGATACTAGAATTTTCAAATGGAGAGGATAAATGGTAAATCACCTCCATACAATGTGTCCTTAAAGACTTTCCCTCATGTTGAGAGTATTTGCTTCACTCATTATCTATCAATGAATACCCATTAATAAGAAACTCACACATTTGGATTTAACATATGTGTTGTGTGTACACTACAATCAAACAAAGACATAAAACTGGACTATGATTATTAAACTTATGTTTATTGAAACTATGCTTGTGTTAAAAAAATATTCCAAGGTTTACTCGATTATTGAAGATAATTCAAGAGGCATAAAGGATACACAATTTTCCTTCCGCATTAATTATCCATAGTGGAAGGTAAATCCAACGCAAAATTCACAATTTGTTTTATTCAACGATTGAATAGGAAGATTAATTGGTTGTCTCATTAGATACCTTATTTTAGATTTAAATAGTTTTAAAAATTACATGCAAACATACAAGATGCAGAAGAAGCAACAAGAGAGAGGACAATAAAAAAAAATAGATTTGAATTCAATTTTCAATAATGACTTTCAAAGTATTGAAAGAAATATTTGCATAATCAGTTTATAGATTTTCTTTCATTTTATTTGAAAATATTGTTGTATAACTAAGTATATTATAATTTCAATTTTGTTTTATTTGCAAATATAATGGTTAAAGAGTCAAACAACTAGTATTTTTAATCTCCCTTCTATTTGTGGATATGGTTAAAAGTTGAAGGGTTCATAGTCCAAGACAATATTTAAGCTATCCTATATGTATTTATATAATAAGTATGTTAAATGTGTGGAATCAAAGTAGTGTTGGGGTTCAACATGTACATTTTTTTCTTTTTATACAACATGTTGATAGATATTTTTCATATTTCCTAATATGATATTAGATCCATATAGCCTAGATATTTAAAATATTTTATTTAGTAGAAATCATTTTTTGAATTTAATGGCTTTAAGTAATAAATAATGCTTTAGCGGAAAATTATTGTAGGACAACTACTCACTTTTCTTCTAGAATCTTATGTGGGTCTTGTGAATAAAATTTCCATAGTAAAAAAGTTATAGTGTTTGCAATTATAGTGAAGTTGTTAAAAACCACTAGGTCACGGCCATTATTTTTTTATATAGAACCTTATTGTATGCTACCTTACATTGATTTCAAAAATTACAACTCTATAATGCAATGATTTTCATCATCACTTATTGTAAATTATTTTGTTGCATCTTTCCAATATCAATATATTTATCAATGTCTATCATAGCAATAGTATGCATTGACATAAAAAATAAAACCTTTCGTACATTAATCTTAGATTTAGATATAATATATACATTAGGACATAATTTAATTAAAAATACTAGAATCGAAATACACATTATAAAAAAAATTCTATTGACACTTTTGGAATCAAAATTCACAATTGCATAATCAAAATTAAGACTTTTATATTTAAAAAAATGGACTTTTAGAATTGAAATTCTCACTTTTGGAATCAAAATTATCACTTTTAGAATCAAAATCTTCACTTTAAGAATCAAAATTCATACTTTTGGAATCTAAATTATTTGAAATTCACACTTTTGAAAATTAATGTTCACACTTTCAAAATACAATTTTGCACAATAGAAAGACTTATACTATTTGTGTCCCTCCATAACTAGAACAATTTTGGTTTGTAAAATGTCATGGATATTCCACTGGAACAGTTCGTCAAAACAGATTTGATAAAATGAAGGTGAAATCTACACTATGCAGGTTAAATTCCTTTAGATTCTAGAATATTTAGTTACTGATTTTCTACTTATGCATGAAATAAATCAAATGTGGAAAATAGAGAAAAGTAAAATACAATCACACAAGATCCACAAGATAACACAAATATTTTCTATGGGAAACCCTCACGAGATAAAAACCATCTAGAAGGTGAGGCTGCTCTGCTCTGTTTTCTCTAGTATGGAAATAATGCAAGTACAAATGAGAAGGTAGTCTCTATGGATTTACCTGAGACCTATGGCATGTTAGGATACTACAAAACATTAACTCCTTCTTTTATGCACTCTAATTTCCCACTCCCAATTGTTCTTCTCTATTATGGAACAAAATAGAATAACATAGAATGGAACCCCTTCTCCTCCTAGTGGCTCTGTATTTAACATAGCCTGATGTCCATCTAAGTGTAGGTTTTCTACTTCCTAAACCCTCAATTGTGTAGTTTTTTTAACATTCTAGAATCTTCTTGAAATTCCTCTCATGGATAGCTCCATATACGTGAGTAATGGGGGTTGACATGACATCCTCTCATACCATGGTGGTAAGCATGATAGGTCAACCTGCGAGAGGAATAATTTTTGCATACAATATTCCATTGATACACCATTTGCACTGTTTGAAAGGTCTCAAAGTGTAGAACACTGTCAAGTCAGTTTGCATAATTTGTAGACACTATAACCCAAAAAACACCATTTAATGCCTCAAAATGGCTCCATAAGGTTATGAACCCCAATTTTTGAGACTGATATATGCCACTAAAATGACCCTGCAAGTTGATTCCTCCAATTGTTTCCACTATGAAAGCATCGAGATAGATGAAAAATAATATAATAATCCAATCCAGATTAATTTTAAAGATAGTGTATGTTAGTGTCTCATACATGAATCCTATGTGGAATGAAGGTTGGAAATCTATAATCTAGAATATGAAAGGAAAGTAAGTTAAAGAATGGAGCCAACTCATTCATAGTCTAAAACATAGTTCCATAAAATTAGAGGTCGAAGATGGATTGAAATGGTCAAAGAAAATAGAGAGTTTCCTCAATGAAATTAAGATATGCAACAAAAATAGGAGAAGAAAGAGTATGGGATAACAAATGGTGGTGAGGAAAAATATAGAAGTTAGGATGTCCTTTAAAAAATTAGGATAATTAATAAAATCATTACCTAGGAAAATGGTAAAATAAGAAAATGTCACGGGGCCCCAATATGGTGTATAATGTGACAAAAATATGGAGAATCATTAAACCATTTATTTTTGTATTATCCATATGAAAAAGAGCTATAGGATGGAGAAATAAAATTGACACTTTTGGAATCAAAATTTACAAATTCAAAATTTAAATTGATACTTTCAAGATCAAAATTCTTACTTTTGGAATCGAAATTGGCAGTTTTCGAATCAAAGTTGACAGTTTTCAAATCAAAATTCACAGTTTTGAAAACTAATATTCATATTTCATGATCCAATTTTTCACTTCAGAAAGACTAAAATTCACACTTTTAAAATCAAAATTTTATGCACGGTAATTCATCCAACCAACCAATTAGAAATTCATGCTTGTTGGTAGGGCATTGCAAAATCACTCCATTCATACACCTCCCTCATTTCAAATTCAATTAGGTTTTCGTGTTTCAATTCAATCTAATCTCTAAAATAACATGTCAAAACTAATTTTAGTGCCAAGGAAGCGAGAGATAACATTCATTTAATTTCAATGAGGAGGGAGAGTCTCATGTGGAAGTGAATTAGTGGGAGAGGTAGTTCACAAATTCATGAAATAATTTCATTTCATAACTTCTATTTTTCTGACAATATGGCAGAGAAAATAAAATAATACTGCAAGAAGCAGGGGCATAAAATGGAAGAAACTGAAAAGAAGTGGCATGAAGAGCAGAAGCAAGAGTCTAGATTCTTCCTTACTAGTCCAACTTTAATGGAATTGGAATTTTCAATAGGTTCTACATCTAAATGCCCAACGTATAGTATGAGACAACACCAATATTAAAGAAGGAATCTCATGTAGTAGCCAAATTATCCTAGTGAGAAGGGGTAGACCACCATCCTAGAAAACAAAGTAGTAGCCCCATAATGTTAGATGAATAAAGGGACAAATATTGATAGTCGAACAAAAGACTAACTAGGGTTTTAATGAGAGATAAAAACTTGCAATGATTTTTCATTTACAACAATTGGAAAAGGAGGCCTTGAAGAAATAGTGAAACATCCAGAGCTCCAAAATTGATGCAAAGATTCCAAACATTATACTAGACATAGGATTATTTCAAATTCATTATACTAAATTCTCTATCACCCTATATGTATATTGATAGACTAAATAGCTCATATTAAGGTAACTAGATGAAAAAGAAGAGTTCAACCATATGGATTTAAAATAAATTTGGGATGAGATAAAAAATACTAATGACAATTACCACTTTCTCCTTTGGGAAATTGAAGATTCAAAATTTTATTTATAGGAGGACAACACTCACTAGGGTGAAAAGTAGACATTGGGTGTAGACCCCTTCCACCCCATCCCTTTGGATGGTACACATGATCCTACTTCATTCTGACCTTTCCTTTGGATTATCGTAGATGATACTGTTAAATAATCTAGAGGAAGGGTTAGTTGACCCTTCATTCGACATTCCCTTGATGAGAAACCAATGGGATTTATTAGTACTATTTTAACATTCCTAGTATCCCCCTAGACAATATTAATAGTTTCAAAGAAGGGTCTTCCAACCTGTCTTCAATCTCACCATAAAAAAGAATATTAATCTAGAGGAAGGGTTGGACAATTCTTCTTCAAACTCCCCCTTGATAATAATATTAGTCTAGATGAAAGGTTGGAAGACCCTCCTCCTAGGATTTCCTATGAAGACATTATTAATATAACATAAGGGTAAATTGATCCTTACCCTAGCTAATATAACATATAAATATTTATTTTAAATTGAAGGGAAGTCTATGAGACCAAGTAAGGATTGGTCAATGCCTCCACCACGATAATATAGATGAGGAATATTAATGCCACACATAAGGAAACCTTCAAGATTGATTAAAGGTGGGACAACCCTTCCCTAAGCCACCCCTTGAAGGAAATGCTAATATCGAGGAAGGGTGAGCCAACCATTCCTTTAGATATCTATTTATTTGAGTACGAAGTATGAGGAAGAGTTGGTTGGACCTTCCTGAGTCTCCCCCTCAAAATGAATAATAAGTGTGAATAAGGGTTTACCATTTTTTCTCCAAGCTCCCCCTAGAAACAAATACTATGCTTGATTAAGGGTCAACATATCCTTCTTTAATCTCTTATTTGATAATAATTTTAATTTATAGGAAGGGTAAACCAACCCATGTCCATGTTCCCCCTTGAAAATAATATTAATCTAAAGTAAGAGTCAACCAACCCTTCATCTAGCTCATGCTAAATGAGAATACTAATCTAGAAAAATGATTGGTCATCTGTTCTTGAATCTCCCCTTGAGGAGACTACTAACTTTGAGGAATTTTTAGTTGATATTTCCTCATGCTAACCCTTTATATGAATACCATGTTTGAGGAAGATTCGGTGGAACCTTCACTAGTATCTTTGTTTATGTAAATACTAATCTTGAAAAAGGGTGAATTGTCCATTATTCAAGATCCCCTTCGATGATAATATTTATAAGAAGGTTTGGTTTACCATCCTTTTTTGTGTGTGACTGGAAAAATCAACAATTAATCGGGCTTGTACTCACGTGACATGTGGTCATGTTATCCAACCGTTTGTTAGAAAAAAATGATCATAGAGAAATAATATCAAACATATGAAAAAATATGAGCTACGTCCACTAGATAAATTGTCGGTCCTTCCTTTATATTATCTAACAAATGAAAGGATACAACCTAAAAGAAACCCACTATAACTCCCTCTTCTTTTCTCACAGTATCCTCTCTCAAAATAAACTATTTACTCACATTTATAGCCGCAATAAAATTCCCTCATACATAAAAGAGAATTTCCTTATAGGGGAAAAAACCATAACATAACTTCTACCATCATATTTGGAACCTAATGATGAATGACTCATATTGACTGTGAAATTACAATATTTTACAAGGAAAGTTTCCAAAACAATTCTCTCCAAGGGCATTGCCCCTGAACCCCCGCTAGGTGGGGGCTCCAATAAAGTGTCTCTTCCCCCCTAGACCCCCTAGTAACATATGTTGGGGTAAATCCTCCCCACAATCCCCCCATCAGGAAATGGGCTCCTAACATGGATGAAAAAAAGACCTTTGAATCAGGAAGATAATCAGGCTCCACAATCAACAATCTACCACTTGGAGGCTAAACATAGCAAATCCACTGGTGTTGTACCTACTGAACTATGATCCACCTTGGACCTAGCACTTATATCATCTTCACCTTCATGCTTGAAGGCCAACTGGAACTGAGTAGAAATTCATTTTCTCCCTGGTTACTACCTTTGTTAACATTTGCAGGATTATGGCTAGTATGTGTATTTTCCAACTTCAGTTGTCCATCTTCCAAAATGGATCATATGAAATGGTGCCTGATTTGTATATGATTAGAATTAGAATGGAAGTATGAGTTATTTTCAGGATGAATGGCACTTTGGTTGTCACATTACAACCTTCTATTCTCCTATTTTTTTTCCCAATTCCTCCATAAAACTTTGTATCCAAATAATCTCTTTACTAGCCTATGTAATAGAAACATACTCTGCTTCCATTGTTGAAAGTGAAACAACCTTTTGCAGTTTCGAAATCCAACTTAATGTTGTTCCACCTACTATGAAAACATACCCCGTGGTAATCCTCCTATTATCTTGATCAAAATATCCATTTAGAATAGTTTTTGAACCTCCAAAACATAATGCATGAGTAGCCGTACCTCTCAAATACCTAAGAATCCACTTTACTACCCCCCAATGTTCTTTACCTGGATTGTTTGTATACCTTCTCACAACTCCCATTGCATGTGCAATATCTGGTCTTGTGCACACCTTCACATACATTAAGTTTCCAACCGCTGATGAATAAGGGACCCTGGATATGTATTATATCTTCTCCTATGACTTGGGTTACATTTCCTTGGTTAATTTAAAATGGTTGTCCAAAGGTGTACTAAATATTTTTTCATTCTTCATTCTAATCCTCTCCAAAACCTTCTCTATGTACTCACCCTAACACAATGTCAATTTACAATTTTTCTTATCTCTTGTTATTCTCATACCAAGGATTTTATTTGCAGCACATAAATCCTTCATCGCAAATGAATTAACTAATTTATTTTTTACCACATTTATATCCTTCATGTTAGACCCTACAACAAGCATATCATCTACATACAATAACAAGATAATATATCTTCCATTTTCTAGCCTCTTAAAATAAACACAGTGATCATAATGACATCTACTATAACCTTATTCTGTCATAAACCTATAAAACTTGAAACACCATTACCTTGGAGCTTGCTTTAGGCCATACAAGCTCTTCTTCAACCTGCATACTGAATTCTCCTTCCCTTTGACCTCATACCCCTGTGGCGACTGCATATAAATATCTTACTCCAAATCCCCATTGAGAAAAAATGTTTTTACATCTAACTATTCAAGATGAAAATATAGTACTAACACAAGACTGAAAATAGTCCTAATTTAAGTCATTTTAACAACAAGATCAAATATGCCATCAAAATCTATACCTTTATTCTATGCAAACCCCTTTACACCAATTCTTTCCTTGTACTTATTTTCCCCTCCATCATCTTCCTTCAACCTGTAAACCCATTTATTATGCTATGCTCTTTTTCTTGCAGGAAATTGAACGAAGTCCCAAGTCTCGTTATTTACCAAGGATTCAAAAATAAGTAATACAATGAAGGAGAGTGTCATTTAGAAGGTCTATTTGACCTAGTGGATCTTATAAAAACACTTTTAGTAGTTTGAGGTACCCTCTACTCCTACTGTTGTACATTTTGATTTTTTGGTACCTTTGGAATTTCATTTTATTTGATTTCATCAAGCACTGTGTATTCTATTTTCCTTTCCTTATTTCTTTTCTTGAAACTTATCTTTATACATGACCTTTTCATTGAATACCACATCTCTACTTCTAATGATTTTGTGATTTTCACAATCCCATAAATGTTAACCAAAATCATTAACATCATATCCATTAAAGGTACACTTCTTGGATTTTTCCTTAATCTTTGTTCTATTTTTTTTATCAATTTATTTTCTTCATGCGAAGGAGAGATGGAGGCTTGGGTGACTTCATATTCATTAAATGGAGGAAAAAGTACCAATATCTTGTATTCATGAGGGCCTTCTTCATGGATTGAGTCTTCAACATGGTGTGCTTCATCAAAATGTTCTTCTCCAACAGGTTCATAAGGCAACTCATGTTCTACTTCATGTTCTTGGTGTCTTTCCTAGTGAGTGTCTTCTTCAAGATATCTTTCATCAATTGAGTCTTCTTTGTCCTTAATGGAATAATGAGATGATTATTTCTCCTCCTCAAGGGTTTGGTAACCTTCTTCATAAATCTCCTCTTCAATTTATTTTTCCTCACTCAATTCTTCTTCTTCTTCAACTGGTGGATACAATATCAATGTCTCATCTTCATGTAGATGAGGGTGTTTTTCATGGCCTCGGTCTTGAGCATGATGTGATTCCCTAAGGTATTATACAAATAAGTTAGGGGAAAATCCTTATTCTTTAATGGGTTTCCTTAGCTCTTTAAGAATGTCTTCATATGTCTGAAACCGTGGACTCCAATGCTCAAGAAATGTTTTAGTGAGATCTATGGGAGAATATATACCTTTTTGGTTTGAAACAGTCCTTGATCTAGTCTCATAATTATAGCAGTAAGGAACATATACATAATTGTATTTATATATCCTCGTGTCCTTCTTTTACTTCCCATATGTATTTTAAAAACTCCACAACATGAGTAGCGACAAGACCCTCGAAGTTTGGATAGTTTTACGACCATATTACATTAAAATTATTTGGGTATTAAGGAATGTTTTCAAAATCAATAGAAGGATACCTTTCATTCAAATCCTAGGGTTCCATAATTCCATCACTTGAGAATATGCAATCTTAAACAAAAATTGAGAAATGGATGACACCTCAAACATCCCAATGGAGTTGTGAGATGAACTTGGTAGACAAGGCTCATAAAAATGTGTATGAAGAGGTTCTACCTTTAATGGAGTCGCCACGCAAGAATGTGGAATAAGGATTTGGGGTAATCTTACCAAAGGAATGTCGTAGGAAGAATGAATCAATTTTCCCTTGCAGTGGTGCCAAAAGTGTTATCATAAGATTTGTACTTATGCAAATCCCTTCACTAGATGCCAATCTTGTGTAACAACTAGAAGTACTTGTCATTTTCACCTAGGAAATTACTTCCCTCATTTTAGTGAAGGAAATAGATCCAACACAAGGGAGGATTCCCTACAAACATGAAGGGATCCTTTAGCAAGCTAGAGGAAATTCTGCACCCCCCTATATTGGTCACTCAATGAGATAGGCTATGTCTAGTAAAGTAGAAATTTATGGATTAGTTAGACAAGGTAATTGGTTGACGTGTGTGAAAAATAAGTATTATGAGGTATCTAATAGTCAATTACCAAGTCAAATAAGCTACCAATCACTTCTAAATGCTAGCTATCAAGTAAAACTAATTGTTGTTTTAAATTGCAGCAATAAACCAATGTTTGTAAGCAAAGTACAATTTGCAACAACAACAAGAAATAATCCCAACAAAGTAGAAATTATATCTTAGGATTAAGTCCTCAATGAGTAGATAAATATCCAATAACCAAACAATATTTCTTATTTGGTTTTACCCCAATATTAAGTAAGTTATCAACAATTAGTCAAATCCTAATGGTTGTAGAAAACCTTTCCTAACAACAACAATAAAATCACCTTGTTTGCTAAATGTTTAGTTATAATTAGTAAGGGAATGAGGTTAGTAACTTGGTTTCCAAATATATTTGAGAGAAAGATAGTTGCTTGATTTTTGCAAACACTTGTAGACAAGAGACTAGTGTAGTTTTCCTTCTTATGGAAGATGGAGTCGATGCAACACATTAAAAGGAGGCTAAGCACAAGAGAAAATGTTAAGGTTTAAACCTAGGTCTCATCCCACTTCTTCTAATATGTCTAGCAAAAAATATGGATGAAAAATAGGCCTTAAACCCTAGGAGGATAGCCACTCTTAACCCCTAGAACTGAACCCTAGCTAAGATAAACCTTAAGGGGATAGCCACTCTTAACCCTCAGGGAAAACCTTAAACGCTTCAACAAAGTCAAGGTGAATACAACAAGGGAATGTGATAACCTTTGTTAATCCTTCCTTAGGGTTTCAAGATTAATCAAGGAAGATTTAATGAAAACATGCAACTATTACCTCTCTAATAAAGCATTCACCCAAATTTACCAAGACAATATCAAATGCACATAAGAAAACACTTATTAATCAAGGCACATATCATGAAGAAACCTTAGTTCATGAAGAATCCACCATCAACAAGAGAAAACATCCATCCAAAGGCAATCCGAAAGTGCACATAAGACATCCATAGCAAAAAGAGAGAGATAAAGACAAGTAGTGGTGATCTCACAAGTGAATGAGTTGTGTTTGATCCAAATGAGAGATAGCCTCATTTGTATGAGGTAACCTTGACGCACATGTCCACATAATCATGTAAAATGATAATAATCCATGATACAAGTGGGGTCGACTCATCAAATATCATCTAACAATGAATAATCATTCTAAAACACAATAATAATGCCCTCCTAGGTCACACGTGTGGTGATGTCATACTCCAAGAGGGTATGTGAATCCTCCAAAGGCCATGTACCATCATCCAAGAGGTGCAAGAAAGGTGGAAGGTGTATCTCCTCATCTAGGATCATGCAATATCATTAAGACATCAAATGGTGCTCCAAAGGAAAATAACCCCATCATCATCAAGAAAACCCTAATGCATGACATCATCATCATAGAGCTCAACGTCCAAGGTGGGAAATCCAATGTCCAAGGTGGAATGATCATGCATCACTTACGTGAGTAGTTTCCAAACATAATCAAGTGCAACATCCTCCATCCAATGTTAAATAAGGAATGGGGTGCATTGTCCAAATTGTGGGTTTTCTTCCCACCTTCATGCCATAATAACCATATTTCATCTTTAGTCAAGTTGTCACCATATTTCATAAAAAATTCCATGATCATTAGTAGAGTTGTCACCTACTATTATTACTCACTCCCTTTCAATCCACTCCATATCTAAACTCTTTACTCTATATCAGTGCTCCTAGGCAAAAATTGAACTCCATATCTAAACTCTTTGCTTTATGTCAATACTAGTTTATAGAAAGTCTCTTCTTAATCTTATGGTTATACATCAATGGTGGACTTATTGAAAAATCAATCCTTTTATTAATATGTTTGGTTGGAATTTGATCTATAATTGGGTTTTCTACAAATACAACTAATGAATCTACTAATGTAATCTACAAAGTTGCACTCATTACATAAACGATTTTTTATTTATTGTAGAGAATACATCATAAAAATAATGTAAAATAAACAAAGTTGTCTGCGACAAGTCTACATTGTACAAAGCCAATAATGAATGAATTTTGAGTTCAAACTTTGGTTTTTTGTGGATTCACTCTCAATGATGAATACCAAATCACGAGATTGCAAGCGATACATGGAATTCCCAAATTCGTATAGGCATATAGGCTTCTCAATTAATTAATTCTACATTGTACAAAGCCACTAATGGATGAATTTTGAGTTCAAACTCTAGTTTTTTGTGAGCTTAGTGTCAATGATGAACACTAGATCACAAGATTTCAAGTCATGCATAAAATTCTGAAATCCTTGTAAGCTTCATAATTAATTTATCCAGCACCTAAACAATTAAATAATCATGCACTTGATTAAAAACTATAAAATAAATAACTATGGATTCCAATTTCCAAAAAGATAGATAGTTCTTGTATTCACAACAAAAATGAACAAAAC
>ML785352.1:867734-884205 GCA_009831015.1 Picea engelmannii | reverse complement strand
TTCCAAGGTTTACTCGATTATTGAAGATAATTCAAGAGGCATAAAGGATACACAATTTTCCTTCCGCATTAATTATCCATAGTGGAAGGTAAATCCAACGCAAAATTCACAATTTGTTTTATTCAACGATTGAATAGGAAGATTAATTGGTTGTCTCATTAGATACCTTATTTTAGATTTAAATAGTTTTAAAAATTACATGCAAACATACAAGATGCAGAAGAAGCAACAAGAGAGAGGACAATAAAAAAAAATAGATTTGAATTCAATTTTCAATAATGACTTTCAAAGTATTGAAAGAAATATTTGCATAATCAGTTTATAGATTTTCTTTCATTTTATTTGAAAATATTGTTGTATAACTAAGTATATTATAATTTCAATTTTGTTTTATTTGCAAATATAATGGTTAAAGAGTCAAACAACTAGTATTTTTAATCTCCCTTCTATTTGTGGATATGGTTAAAAGTTGAAGGGTTCATAGTCCAAGACAATATTTAAGCTATCCTATATGTATTTATATAATAAGTATGTTAAATGTGTGGAATCAAAGTAGTGTTGGGGTTCAACATGTACATTTTTTTCTTTTTATACAACATGTTGATAGATATTTTTCATATTTCCTAATATGATATTAGATCCATATAGCCTAGATATTTAAAATATTTTATTTAGTAGAAATCATTTTTTGAATTTAATGGCTTTAAGTAATAAATAATGCTTTAGCGGAAAATTATTGTAGGACAACTACTCACTTTTCTTCTAGAATCTTATGTGGGTCTTGTGAATAAAATTTCCATAGTAAAAAAGTTATAGTGTTTGCAATTATAGTGAAGTTGTTAAAAACCACTAGGTCACGGCCATTATTTTTTTATATAGAACCTTATTGTATGCTACCTTACATTGATTTCAAAAATTACAACTCTATAATGCAATGATTTTCATCATCACTTATTGTAAATTATTTTGTTGCATCTTTCCAATATCAATATATTTATCAATGTCTATCATAGCAATAGTATGCATTGACATAAAAAATAAAACCTTTCGTACATTAATCTTAGATTTAGATATAATATATACATTAGGACATAATTTAATTAAAAATACTAGAATCGAAATACACATTATAAAAAAAATTCTATTGACACTTTTGGAATCAAAATTCACAATTGCATAATCAAAATTAAGACTTTTATATTTAAAAAAATGGACTTTTAGAATTGAAATTCTCACTTTTGGAATCAAAATTATCACTTTTAGAATCAAAATCTTCACTTTAAGAATCAAAATTCATACTTTTGGAATCTAAATTATTTGAAATTCACACTTTTGAAAATTAATGTTCACACTTTCAAAATACAATTTTGCACAATAGAAAGACTTATACTATTTGTGTCCCTCCATAACTAGAACAATTTTGGTTTGTAAAATGTCATGGATATTCCACTGGAACAGTTCGTCAAAACAGATTTGATAAAATGAAGGTGAAATCTACACTATGCAGGTTAAATTCCTTTAGATTCTAGAATATTTAGTTACTGATTTTCTACTTATGCATGAAATAAATCAAATGTGGAAAATAGAGAAAAGTAAAATACAATCACACAAGATCCACAAGATAACACAAATATTTTCTATGGGAAACCCTCACGAGATAAAAACCATCTAGAAGGTGAGGCTGCTCTGCTCTGTTTTCTCTAGTATGGAAATAATGCAAGTACAAATGAGAAGGTAGTCTCTATGGATTTACCTGAGACCTATGGCATGTTAGGATACTACAAAACATTAACTCCTTCTTTTATGCACTCTAATTTCCCACTCCCAATTGTTCTTCTCTATTATGGAACAAAATAGAATAACATAGAATGGAACCCCTTCTCCTCCTAGTGGCTCTGTATTTAACATAGCCTGATGTCCATCTAAGTGTAGGTTTTCTACTTCCTAAACCCTCAATTGTGTAGTTTTTTTAACATTCTAGAATCTTCTTGAAATTCCTCTCATGGATAGCTCCATATACGTGAGTAATGGGGGTTGACATGACATCCTCTCATACCATGGTGGTAAGCATGATAGGTCAACCTGCGAGAGGAATAATTTTTGCATACAATATTCCATTGATACACCATTTGCACTGTTTGAAAGGTCTCAAAGTGTAGAACACTGTCAAGTCAGTTTGCATAATTTGTAGACACTATAACCCAAAAAACACCATTTAATGCCTCAAAATGGCTCCATAAGGTTATGAACCCCAATTTTTGAGACTGATATATGCCACTAAAATGACCCTGCAAGTTGATTCCTCCAATTGTTTCCACTATGAAAGCATCGAGATAGATGAAAAATAATATAATAATCCAATCCAGATTAATTTTAAAGATAGTGTATGTTAGTGTCTCATACATGAATCCTATGTGGAATGAAGGTTGGAAATCTATAATCTAGAATATGAAAGGAAAGTAAGTTAAAGAATGGAGCCAACTCATTCATAGTCTAAAACATAGTTCCATAAAATTAGAGGTCGAAGATGGATTGAAATGGTCAAAGAAAATAGAGAGTTTCCTCAATGAAATTAAGATATGCAACAAAAATAGGAGAAGAAAGAGTATGGGATAACAAATGGTGGTGAGGAAAAATATAGAAGTTAGGATGTCCTTTAAAAAATTAGGATAATTAATAAAATCATTACCTAGGAAAATGGTAAAATAAGAAAATGTCACGGGGCCCCAATATGGTGTATAATGTGACAAAAATATGGAGAATCATTAAACCATTTATTTTTGTATTATCCATATGAAAAAGAGCTATAGGATGGAGAAATAAAATTGACACTTTTGGAATCAAAATTTACAAATTCAAAATTTAAATTGATACTTTCAAGATCAAAATTCTTACTTTTGGAATCGAAATTGGCAGTTTTCGAATCAAAGTTGACAGTTTTCAAATCAAAATTCACAGTTTTGAAAACTAATATTCATATTTCATGATCCAATTTTTCACTTCAGAAAGACTAAAATTCACACTTTTAAAATCAAAATTTTATGCACGGTAATTCATCCAACCAACCAATTAGAAATTCATGCTTGTTGGTAGGGCATTGCAAAATCACTCCATTCATACACCTCCCTCATTTCAAATTCAATTAGGTTTTCGTGTTTCAATTCAATCTAATCTCTAAAATAACATGTCAAAACTAATTTTAGTGCCAAGGAAGCGAGAGATAACATTCATTTAATTTCAATGAGGAGGGAGAGTCTCATGTGGAAGTGAATTAGTGGGAGAGGTAGTTCACAAATTCATGAAATAATTTCATTTCATAACTTCTATTTTTCTGACAATATGGCAGAGAAAATAAAATAATACTGCAAGAAGCAGGGGCATAAAATGGAAGAAACTGAAAAGAAGTGGCATGAAGAGCAGAAGCAAGAGTCTAGATTCTTCCTTACTAGTCCAACTTTAATGGAATTGGAATTTTCAATAGGTTCTACATCTAAATGCCCAACGTATAGTATGAGACAACACCAATATTAAAGAAGGAATCTCATGTAGTAGCCAAATTATCCTAGTGAGAAGGGGTAGACCACCATCCTAGAAAACAAAGTAGTAGCCCCATAATGTTAGATGAATAAAGGGACAAATATTGATAGTCGAACAAAAGACTAACTAGGGTTTTAATGAGAGATAAAAACTTGCAATGATTTTTCATTTACAACAATTGGAAAAGGAGGCCTTGAAGAAATAGTGAAACATCCAGAGCTCCAAAATTGATGCAAAGATTCCAAACATTATACTAGACATAGGATTATTTCAAATTCATTATACTAAATTCTCTATCACCCTATATGTATATTGATAGACTAAATAGCTCATATTAAGGTAACTAGATGAAAAAGAAGAGTTCAACCATATGGATTTAAAATAAATTTGGGATGAGATAAAAAATACTAATGACAATTACCACTTTCTCCTTTGGGAAATTGAAGATTCAAAATTTTATTTATAGGAGGACAACACTCACTAGGGTGAAAAGTAGACATTGGGTGTAGACCCCTTCCACCCCATCCCTTTGGATGGTACACATGATCCTACTTCATTCTGACCTTTCCTTTGGATTATCGTAGATGATACTGTTAAATAATCTAGAGGAAGGGTTAGTTGACCCTTCATTCGACATTCCCTTGATGAGAAACCAATGGGATTTATTAGTACTATTTTAACATTCCTAGTATCCCCCTAGACAATATTAATAGTTTCAAAGAAGGGTCTTCCAACCTGTCTTCAATCTCACCATAAAAAAGAATATTAATCTAGAGGAAGGGTTGGACAATTCTTCTTCAAACTCCCCCTTGATAATAATATTAGTCTAGATGAAAGGTTGGAAGACCCTCCTCCTAGGATTTCCTATGAAGACATTATTAATATAACATAAGGGTAAATTGATCCTTACCCTAGCTAATATAACATATAAATATTTATTTTAAATTGAAGGGAAGTCTATGAGACCAAGTAAGGATTGGTCAATGCCTCCACCACGATAATATAGATGAGGAATATTAATGCCACACATAAGGAAACCTTCAAGATTGATTAAAGGTGGGACAACCCTTCCCTAAGCCACCCCTTGAAGGAAATGCTAATATCGAGGAAGGGTGAGCCAACCATTCCTTTAGATATCTATTTATTTGAGTACGAAGTATGAGGAAGAGTTGGTTGGACCTTCCTGAGTCTCCCCCTCAAAATGAATAATAAGTGTGAATAAGGGTTTACCATTTTTTCTCCAAGCTCCCCCTAGAAACAAATACTATGCTTGATTAAGGGTCAACATATCCTTCTTTAATCTCTTATTTGATAATAATTTTAATTTATAGGAAGGGTAAACCAACCCATGTCCATGTTCCCCCTTGAAAATAATATTAATCTAAAGTAAGAGTCAACCAACCCTTCATCTAGCTCATGCTAAATGAGAATACTAATCTAGAAAAATGATTGGTCATCTGTTCTTGAATCTCCCCTTGAGGAGACTACTAACTTTGAGGAATTTTTAGTTGATATTTCCTCATGCTAACCCTTTATATGAATACCATGTTTGAGGAAGATTCGGTGGAACCTTCACTAGTATCTTTGTTTATGTAAATACTAATCTTGAAAAAGGGTGAATTGTCCATTATTCAAGATCCCCTTCGATGATAATATTTATAAGAAGGTTTGGTTTACCATCCTTTTTTGTGTGTGACTGGAAAAATCAACAATTAATCGGGCTTGTACTCACGTGACATGTGGTCATGTTATCCAACCGTTTGTTAGAAAAAAATGATCATAGAGAAATAATATCAAACATATGAAAAAATATGAGCTACGTCCACTAGATAAATTGTCGGTCCTTCCTTTATATTATCTAACAAATGAAAGGATACAACCTAAAAGAAACCCACTATAACTCCCTCTTCTTTTCTCACAGTATCCTCTCTCAAAATAAACTATTTACTCACATTTATAGCCGCAATAAAATTCCCTCATACATAAAAGAGAATTTCCTTATAGGGGAAAAAACCATAACATAACTTCTACCATCATATTTGGAACCTAATGATGAATGACTCATATTGACTGTGAAATTACAATATTTTACAAGGAAAGTTTCCAAAACAATTCTCTCCAAGGGCATTGCCCCTGAACCCCCGCTAGGTGGGGGCTCCAATAAAGTGTCTCTTCCCCCCTAGACCCCCTAGTAACATATGTTGGGGTAAATCCTCCCCACAATCCCCCCATCAGGAAATGGGCTCCTAACATGGATGAAAAAAAGACCTTTGAATCAGGAAGATAATCAGGCTCCACAATCAACAATCTACCACTTGGAGGCTAAACATAGCAAATCCACTGGTGTTGTACCTACTGAACTATGATCCACCTTGGACCTAGCACTTATATCATCTTCACCTTCATGCTTGAAGGCCAACTGGAACTGAGTAGAAATTCATTTTCTCCCTGGTTACTACCTTTGTTAACATTTGCAGGATTATGGCTAGTATGTGTATTTTCCAACTTCAGTTGTCCATCTTCCAAAATGGATCATATGAAATGGTGCCTGATTTGTATATGATTAGAATTAGAATGGAAGTATGAGTTATTTTCAGGATGAATGGCACTTTGGTTGTCACATTACAACCTTCTATTCTCCTATTTTTTTTCCCAATTCCTCCATAAAACTTTGTATCCAAATAATCTCTTTACTAGCCTATGTAATAGAAACATACTCTGCTTCCATTGTTGAAAGTGAAACAACCTTTTGCAGTTTCGAAATCCAACTTAATGTTGTTCCACCTACTATGAAAACATACCCCGTGGTAATCCTCCTATTATCTTGATCAAAATATCCATTTAGAATAGTTTTTGAACCTCCAAAACATAATGCATGAGTAGCCGTACCTCTCAAATACCTAAGAATCCACTTTACTACCCCCCAATGTTCTTTACCTGGATTGTTTGTATACCTTCTCACAACTCCCATTGCATGTGCAATATCTGGTCTTGTGCACACCTTCACATACATTAAGTTTCCAACCGCTGATGAATAAGGGACCCTGGATATGTATTATATCTTCTCCTATGACTTGGGTTACATTTCCTTGGTTAATTTAAAATGGTTGTCCAAAGGTGTACTAAATATTTTTTCATTCTTCATTCTAATCCTCTCCAAAACCTTCTCTATGTACTCACCCTAACACAATGTCAATTTACAATTTTTCTTATCTCTTGTTATTCTCATACCAAGGATTTTATTTGCAGCACATAAATCCTTCATCGCAAATGAATTAACTAATTTATTTTTTACCACATTTATATCCTTCATGTTAGACCCTACAACAAGCATATCATCTACATACAATAACAAGATAATATATCTTCCATTTTCTAGCCTCTTAAAATAAACACAGTGATCATAATGACATCTACTATAACCTTATTCTGTCATAAACCTATAAAACTTGAAACACCATTACCTTGGAGCTTGCTTTAGGCCATACAAGCTCTTCTTCAACCTGCATACTGAATTCTCCTTCCCTTTGACCTCATACCCCTGTGGCGACTGCATATAAATATCTTACTCCAAATCCCCATTGAGAAAAAATGTTTTTACATCTAACTATTCAAGATGAAAATATAGTACTAACACAAGACTGAAAATAGTCCTAATTTAAGTCATTTTAACAACAAGATCAAATATGCCATCAAAATCTATACCTTTATTCTATGCAAACCCCTTTACACCAATTCTTTCCTTGTACTTATTTTCCCCTCCATCATCTTCCTTCAACCTGTAAACCCATTTATTATGCTATGCTCTTTTTCTTGCAGGAAATTGAACGAAGTCCCAAGTCTCGTTATTTACCAAGGATTCAAAAATAAGTAATACAATGAAGGAGAGTGTCATTTAGAAGGTCTATTTGACCTAGTGGATCTTATAAAAACACTTTTAGTAGTTTGAGGTACCCTCTACTCCTACTGTTGTACATTTTGATTTTTTGGTACCTTTGGAATTTCATTTTATTTGATTTCATCAAGCACTGTGTATTCTATTTTCCTTTCCTTATTTCTTTTCTTGAAACTTATCTTTATACATGACCTTTTCATTGAATACCACATCTCTACTTCTAATGATTTTGTGATTTTCACAATCCCATAAATGTTAACCAAAATCATTAACATCATATCCATTAAAGGTACACTTCTTGGATTTTTCCTTAATCTTTGTTCTATTTTTTTTATCAATTTATTTTCTTCATGCGAAGGAGAGATGGAGGCTTGGGTGACTTCATATTCATTAAATGGAGGAAAAAGTACCAATATCTTGTATTCATGAGGGCCTTCTTCATGGATTGAGTCTTCAACATGGTGTGCTTCATCAAAATGTTCTTCTCCAACAGGTTCATAAGGCAACTCATGTTCTACTTCATGTTCTTGGTGTCTTTCCTAGTGAGTGTCTTCTTCAAGATATCTTTCATCAATTGAGTCTTCTTTGTCCTTAATGGAATAATGAGATGATTATTTCTCCTCCTCAAGGGTTTGGTAACCTTCTTCATAAATCTCCTCTTCAATTTATTTTTCCTCACTCAATTCTTCTTCTTCTTCAACTGGTGGATACAATATCAATGTCTCATCTTCATGTAGATGAGGGTGTTTTTCATGGCCTCGGTCTTGAGCATGATGTGATTCCCTAAGGTATTATACAAATAAGTTAGGGGAAAATCCTTATTCTTTAATGGGTTTCCTTAGCTCTTTAAGAATGTCTTCATATGTCTGAAACCGTGGACTCCAATGCTCAAGAAATGTTTTAGTGAGATCTATGGGAGAATATATACCTTTTTGGTTTGAAACAGTCCTTGATCTAGTCTCATAATTATAGCAGTAAGGAACATATACATAATTGTATTTATATATCCTCGTGTCCTTCTTTTACTTCCCATATGTATTTTAAAAACTCCACAACATGAGTAGCGACAAGACCCTCGAAGTTTGGATAGTTTTACGACCATATTACATTAAAATTATTTGGGTATTAAGGAATGTTTTCAAAATCAATAGAAGGATACCTTTCATTCAAATCCTAGGGTTCCATAATTCCATCACTTGAGAATATGCAATCTTAAACAAAAATTGAGAAATGGATGACACCTCAAACATCCCAATGGAGTTGTGAGATGAACTTGGTAGACAAGGCTCATAAAAATGTGTATGAAGAGGTTCTACCTTTAATGGAGTCGCCACGCAAGAATGTGGAATAAGGATTTGGGGTAATCTTACCAAAGGAATGTCGTAGGAAGAATGAATCAATTTTCCCTTGCAGTGGTGCCAAAAGTGTTATCATAAGATTTGTACTTATGCAAATCCCTTCACTAGATGCCAATCTTGTGTAACAACTAGAAGTACTTGTCATTTTCACCTAGGAAATTACTTCCCTCATTTTAGTGAAGGAAATAGATCCAACACAAGGGAGGATTCCCTACAAACATGAAGGGATCCTTTAGCAAGCTAGAGGAAATTCTGCACCCCCCTATATTGGTCACTCAATGAGATAGGCTATGTCTAGTAAAGTAGAAATTTATGGATTAGTTAGACAAGGTAATTGGTTGACGTGTGTGAAAAATAAGTATTATGAGGTATCTAATAGTCAATTACCAAGTCAAATAAGCTACCAATCACTTCTAAATGCTAGCTATCAAGTAAAACTAATTGTTGTTTTAAATTGCAGCAATAAACCAATGTTTGTAAGCAAAGTACAATTTGCAACAACAACAAGAAATAATCCCAACAAAGTAGAAATTATATCTTAGGATTAAGTCCTCAATGAGTAGATAAATATCCAATAACCAAACAATATTTCTTATTTGGTTTTACCCCAATATTAAGTAAGTTATCAACAATTAGTCAAATCCTAATGGTTGTAGAAAACCTTTCCTAACAACAACAATAAAATCACCTTGTTTGCTAAATGTTTAGTTATAATTAGTAAGGGAATGAGGTTAGTAACTTGGTTTCCAAATATATTTGAGAGAAAGATAGTTGCTTGATTTTTGCAAACACTTGTAGACAAGAGACTAGTGTAGTTTTCCTTCTTATGGAAGATGGAGTCGATGCAACACATTAAAAGGAGGCTAAGCACAAGAGAAAATGTTAAGGTTTAAACCTAGGTCTCATCCCACTTCTTCTAATATGTCTAGCAAAAAATATGGATGAAAAATAGGCCTTAAACCCTAGGAGGATAGCCACTCTTAACCCCTAGAACTGAACCCTAGCTAAGATAAACCTTAAGGGGATAGCCACTCTTAACCCTCAGGGAAAACCTTAAACGCTTCAACAAAGTCAAGGTGAATACAACAAGGGAATGTGATAACCTTTGTTAATCCTTCCTTAGGGTTTCAAGATTAATCAAGGAAGATTTAATGAAAACATGCAACTATTACCTCTCTAATAAAGCATTCACCCAAATTTACCAAGACAATATCAAATGCACATAAGAAAACACTTATTAATCAAGGCACATATCATGAAGAAACCTTAGTTCATGAAGAATCCACCATCAACAAGAGAAAACATCCATCCAAAGGCAATCCGAAAGTGCACATAAGACATCCATAGCAAAAAGAGAGAGATAAAGACAAGTAGTGGTGATCTCACAAGTGAATGAGTTGTGTTTGATCCAAATGAGAGATAGCCTCATTTGTATGAGGTAACCTTGACGCACATGTCCACATAATCATGTAAAATGATAATAATCCATGATACAAGTGGGGTCGACTCATCAAATATCATCTAACAATGAATAATCATTCTAAAACACAATAATAATGCCCTCCTAGGTCACACGTGTGGTGATGTCATACTCCAAGAGGGTATGTGAATCCTCCAAAGGCCATGTACCATCATCCAAGAGGTGCAAGAAAGGTGGAAGGTGTATCTCCTCATCTAGGATCATGCAATATCATTAAGACATCAAATGGTGCTCCAAAGGAAAATAACCCCATCATCATCAAGAAAACCCTAATGCATGACATCATCATCATAGAGCTCAACGTCCAAGGTGGGAAATCCAATGTCCAAGGTGGAATGATCATGCATCACTTACGTGAGTAGTTTCCAAACATAATCAAGTGCAACATCCTCCATCCAATGTTAAATAAGGAATGGGGTGCATTGTCCAAATTGTGGGTTTTCTTCCCACCTTCATGCCATAATAACCATATTTCATCTTTAGTCAAGTTGTCACCATATTTCATAAAAAATTCCATGATCATTAGTAGAGTTGTCACCTACTATTATTACTCACTCCCTTTCAATCCACTCCATATCTAAACTCTTTACTCTATATCAGTGCTCCTAGGCAAAAATTGAACTCCATATCTAAACTCTTTGCTTTATGTCAATACTAGTTTATAGAAAGTCTCTTCTTAATCTTATGGTTATACATCAATGGTGGACTTATTGAAAAATCAATCCTTTTATTAATATGTTTGGTTGGAATTTGATCTATAATTGGGTTTTCTACAAATACAACTAATGAATCTACTAATGTAATCTACAAAGTTGCACTCATTACATAAACGATTTTTTATTTATTGTAGAGAATACATCATAAAAATAATGTAAAATAAACAAAGTTGTCTGCGACAAGTCTACATTGTACAAAGCCAATAATGAATGAATTTTGAGTTCAAACTTTGGTTTTTTGTGGATTCACTCTCAATGATGAATACCAAATCACGAGATTGCAAGCGATACATGGAATTCCCAAATTCGTATAGGCATATAGGCTTCTCAATTAATTAATTCTACATTGTACAAAGCCACTAATGGATGAATTTTGAGTTCAAACTCTAGTTTTTTGTGAGCTTAGTGTCAATGATGAACACTAGATCACAAGATTTCAAGTCATGCATAAAATTCTGAAATCCTTGTAAGCTTCATAATTAATTTATCCAGCACCTAAACAATTAAATAATCATGCACTTGATTAAAAACTATAAAATAAATAACTATGGATTCCAATTTCCAAAAAGATAGATAGTTCTTGTATTCACAACAAAAATGAACAAAACTACCATTAATATATAATATTTTTTTTTTGTAAGTAAGAGTTTTGCATTACCTTTCAAAGATTGTAAATACTGAAAATACAAAGAAAACTGTCATGCCAGAGTTTGTGCCGGTATGAATCACCCATCTGGGAAACCAATCCGATCGACACTTGAAAATATGTCTAAAAAAATAAAACGTGTTGTGCTAAAAAGACAAAAATAAAGTGTTGATACATGGTGCCACGTAAAGCGTGGTAATCATCTACGTGTAAGGTAGTCAAAAATCCCTACATGGGTAAGCTACTAGAATCCAAAAACATTAAGGAGAGAGTGGTGACCTCATGAGCCCGATGTTTCCTTCGCACGCTTGGTCTTCCTCATCCTTTGTCGTCTGAGGAGAAGAAAATACTGCATGCACGCTCTTACCTGGAGTTGTCTCTGTCCCAACCGCATTCGGGTCGTGTGTTGTTGTACCAGGCACCTGAATTGAGCCGAGGAGGGTTGTGAGCAAGAGTTCCAACCTTTCCTCACGTCTGCCCATGTTTTCCAATAAGCAAAGGTCATCCAAGTTTCTGCGAGAGTCAAAGAAAAGACCTTGAAGGTCATCCCAAGCGACAAAGAGGCGTGTCCAAACATCACTGCTTGCACAACCTTGCAGAAAGGGAGGCGAGGGGGGAGGTTCCACTGAGAGGGTGGAGGGGCAAAAGGCTCAGGAGGAGGATGCGAGGAGGACACAAGAGCAGGAGGAGGGTTGGGGGCAAAGCCCAATGAATTACCATCCTGGTCGAACCATTCAAGACGACAAGCCCATGGTGAGGAGAGCGGGGGAAGAGTTCGTTGGACAGGAAGATAATCAGCCGAAAACGAGGTGGTGGAGTTTGAAAGCGGGGGCTCCAGTGGAGGCGGTCGGATGGCCATGCGGTCGTAAGGTCAATAACACTGGGTGCCTCTTTTTGACTTCCCTCGTTCCCTGGGCATTGCCAGGAGGAGGTCTGTGGGAGGACTAAAGCACTGAACATAAGAACTAAACCAGAGAGTGGAACCGAGAAAGATCAAAGCATCTCAGAAGCTGGCTGAGGATATTGACGGTGAAATGAGCCTCCAGGCAATCTCCCATGGTATTAAATCATACCGACGCAGGAGCAAAAGGACATGTCGAAAGTTCGTCACCATGACAGAGCTAATGGAGTTGGCACGCTGGAGATAGGCAATCATAAACTCAAGGGAGTAAATGGGATGTGAGGTCGACGGGTCTGTCATTTAAGGAGCAGGGTGGCACCAGGGATGGAGTCACATGGCCTCTCCAATGTTGGAGCCTGTCGGGTGTCCTCATGTGGAGTGTTGGGCTGCTTGGACTTCTAACACCCCATCCCCTTTCGGGGAATAATATTTAATATTTAATTAATAATATATAATATTTAATTAACAAGTAAATATAAATATCATACATTATTGCTAATAGTAATTTAAAAAAGAAAACCCTTATAGTATTTGTTGCTAGTAATAATTTTCAAAACAACACCGTTATTAAAAAAAAAATAAATTGATATGAGAAGTCCACCTCAACTTTAACCCCTGATTCCAACTTCCAATGGACAGGCTGCTCCTGTATTCATTCAAACCAGAGAAATAATATTGTAGTGAAGACGGTTTGTTTTGTTGGGCAAGAAATCCGAGGTTATATATTAAAATTGTAGTGAAGAAGGTTTGGTTTGTTCCGCAAGAAACCCGAACTTATATATGAAAATTGCGTACGGTTAGAGACTAAACCTCAATAAATATATGCAACCAAATAAAGGGACGTCTATCGCGATTCGCGTAGTCATTCAAAAGAGAGAAATAATATCAAATCCATATCTGAGAACTTGTTGGGCACTCTTCCATCAGATTTGACAGTCTACTGTGCAATGCTCCACATGGGGGGCGGGGAGGGAAGGTTCTACGAAGAAAGACAGTGCAAGGTGCCGTCATGCATTACGTAATTCGATCTCTAGTAGCCCTTTTCTATTTACAATTTTAGTGGGATTTTTAGTCTGTGTGGACCTGGTCGTACTACGCGAAGCAGCTAGCTTTCATGCTTGGTCAGCACTCTTGCCCATGCGATGCATATTTATTTACGGGTTCGGGGGAGTAGCATAGTATATAATAGCAGAGATAGAAAAGACAGATACATAAAAAGTTAGAGACAGTTACAATACATTTTCAGAATAATCGCGATGGAGGCCTGTGGAGAAGAGGCGCAAGTGAAGCTGTTGGGTGGGAATATAAGTCCCTTTGTGCTGCGGGTCCGTATAGCACTTGCTCTTAAAGGGATCGATTACGAGTTCATCGAAGAGAACATGCAAAATAAGAGCCAGCTGCTGCTGCAATCGAACCCTGTTAACAAGAAGATTCCAGTGCTCATCCACAATGGAAAGCCTGTTTGTGAGTCCATGATTATTGTGCAGTACATAGACGAGGCATGGGACACGAAGGCGCCAGTTCTAATGCCCAAAGATCCATATGACCGAGCCATTGCCCGCTTCTGGGCTGCCTTTGTAGACGATAAGGTAATAACTTGCCTCTATAATCACCTCTCATTCCTTTACTTATCGCCGCTTTTTGTCTTTTTGGATGTTTTAATTGCATTTTTTTGTATTCCATAACTGATACGGTCATGCTGTTTATGGGTGGCCTCAGCTGCTGCCATGCCTTCGGGGAGTTTTCAAGGGCCAGGGAGAGCAGCAACAGAAAGCGTTGGAAGAATCGGGGGCAAGCTTTCTTTTACTGGAGGAGGCTCTGCGAACGAGCCACTGCTTCTCGGGAAAACCGTATTTCGGAGGAGATGAGATCGGCTTTCTTGACATCGCATTGGGTGGTATGTTAGCATTTGTCAAAGCCCTCGAGAAGGTTACTAATTCAGTTTTAATAGACCAGGAGAAGATGCCGCTGTTAAGCACATGGATGAATCGATTCTGTGAGGCCGATGGAGTGAAAGACGTTATGCCGGATCCGGCCAAGTTGCAGGAATTTATATCCGCCATCAGAGTCAGATTTACATCACCACCTGCTGCCAATTAGGGGAAGCCATTCGGCCATTAAATGGATGTTATCGTCCGCATTGTTTTTGGTTTTATGCTGTCAGTTTGAATGTTGTTATGCTTTTTGAATTGTTGGTGTTTAATGGGAATAATTCTATTGCCCAATCTAGCACCGTGTGATTCGCTATCAGTTCTCACCGTGTTCCATGTACTTCGATTTCATGATTTTGGGAGATAGAACAAAAATTCATGGAAATGTGTGTTAGTGTTTTATATTTAAAAGGGTTGGATTTGCAGAGATTGGAATACGAATAGTTAATTTTATAATTTTAATGTTTGAAAGGTTTTTCAGCATCCTTACTCTATTTTTATATTTAAAAATGTAATTTAAAAATAGAAAATTGTAGATTTGAGTAGTTAATTTTATAATTCCAATGTTTTAAGGGTTTTTTTAGCAAGCTTAATCCATTTTTATATTTAAAAATATAGTTTAAACAACAGAAAATTGTAATTTCTTACAGATTTACATAGTGAATTTCCACACAAAAAAATCAAAACTTAGAACAATTATTTTCTCATTTTATAATAAAATATTTATATTATTTTGTAATATGGAAAAAAAAGGTCAGTACACCTATTGACAAGGTCACATTTAATGATCTTTTAATCCTAAAGTTCAATCTTATGATTATCAATTGAAGATGCTACCATAATTTTAGTCGTTCTTCCAAATCAATGAACTAGATCTCATGTTCATAACTTTCTAACATTTTTAAAAACTTCAGTTAACCTGTTTACTTTTTAACATTTACTTAAAATGATTAAAAAATTACTATGTAACCATCTAATTGCCATGTTCAAATGATTAACAAACTTAATTGAAATTACAAATTTATTTCACTATTAACTTTTTATCATTTTACAGTGTTAAATTTACATTTATGCCATATTTACTTATGACAATGACATAATTACAATAATTTCTTATTCTTATTTTATCAACCTAAATTAGAAACACCAAAAAAAAAAAAAAGACACCACTTTTACCAACCATAAGCCTGTTCACAATAACGAATTAACGGCTATGCTAGTATATTGTTTTCTCAATATAAATATTTCATATGTCAGATTAACCATGGAATTTAAATTTTTGAGGCATTTTGCATGAGCTTATCATATTTTTACCATACTTTACACAAAATAAAACACCGACAGCTATAATTGATGAGAACTTGATTTTTAATAATTAATACATTATTTTTCACATTTTCAAAGCATCCTAATAGTTCATGATGCCTCAATTTTACCAATGCCTCATAACAGTCATTATGAATGAACACATCGGTGGCATTTTGATACTCTTGTGTACAAATTTCGTGAAAAAGAAAGAGATTTGCTTAATTTCGTGGAAAAGAAAGAGATTTGTTTATGTTGGGCAAATAGATCGAATAAAATCTATATATATCTTATTAGAGGGGATATGACATACCTAAGAAAGAGAGAGCTGATTTTTTCAAAAATAGGTATTCAAAGTTAAACTCATTTGAACCTTTTTTATTGTATAAAACAGTAGAAGGATTTGATCCTTTACGTGTGTTAATGCATTTAGGATAGTTAAAATAGAACTCACATGTATTAAACTAATAACAATAATATGAATATGTTAAATATATATAATAATAATATTTTTAATTTATAAATATAGTATTTTTTTATTTTTATTTTTATTTTTTTAAATATAGTAATGTTTTTTATTTGTGTATAAATATAATGCATTTATGATAATTGAAATAAAACTCAAATAGATAAAACTAATCATAATAATATGATCATGTTAACTATATATATTACTAATAATATTTTTAATTTATAAATATA
>ML785352.1:805752-854300 GCA_009831015.1 Picea engelmannii | reverse complement strand
AAAATGAAATCCTACGTATACTGGTCATGGAGTGTTGAATGGGTGAGTGTAGGATTACGATATACCATGCAAAGATTTCATGCTAGCCCCGTGTAAATTTTCCTTAAAAATTTAAATAAAACCATTAATGGCCCATATTAGTTTTGAATTTGAAATTGATACTTTAGATTCACCATGGATTTGGTAAATAAATTCTAAGTTAATTTTTTTTTTTCGAATAAATATTGTCAAGTTTGTCGAAAAAGATGTTTTCATAAGAATGTTGAAAAGGATTTTTCTAAGAGCACCGAAAGAACTTTTTTTAAGATCACTGAAAGAAATTGTTCTCGGACTGTCAAAACTGCTTTTTCTAAGATTGTAAAAAAAACTCTTTCTAAAACCATTGAAAGAACTTTTTCTCAAACCACTGAGAATTCTTTTTGTAAGTTTTTTGTGTGAAGTTTTCGTAATCCACTGAAGAACCCTTATTCTAGAAACCCACAAAGCAATCGACATTGCTAATATTTTTAGGTTTCCTAGCATTCCAAAGATGATCATATCATATCAGGATGCCAAGTTCACTTCACGTTTTTGGAAATATTTGTTCACAGGTTTTKGGACTCAATTAACATTTAACACAACTTACCATCCCCAAATTGATGGAAAAATAGAGAGGGTGAAATGGGTGTTAGAGGACATGCTGAGAATGTATGCAATCCATCAACCTAGGAAGTGGGAAGACTACTAACCYTTAGTAGAATTTTCCTACAACAATGGCTATCAAGAGTCATTAAAGATGATTCCTTTTGAGGCATTATATGGTAGAAAGTGTAACATCCCAATTAGCTGGGATAATATGATAGACCATATCACTCTTGGACCAGACATGTTAGAGGAAACAAAATTGGAAATAAAAAAGATAAAACAAAATTTGAAATTCGCTCAAGACAGGAAGAAACGTTATGCAGACAAGAACATAACTCAAAAGGAGTTCAAAGTGGGAGAACATGTGTATCTCTAGATTGCCCAGATTTCCCAGAATTCAGTCAATGAAGGAAGTTGGTAGTTGAACTACCATCTTCCCACAATTATGGGAAAGAATGATGAGTTGTACTGGAAATGCCTTGCTTTTGAAGCATGGGAAGAAAAGTACCTACCTAGAGACTTCCCAACCGACCTCGAATTTGGGGAAAAACAAACCCACACAATTTGATAGGTCATAGAGTGGGATCAGACCCACAAAATGGAGAGAAAAATGTTCAAAACAAATGCTCTCTGGTTGATGGAAAACTAAGGGAAGTCGATTTTTCTTTATGTTATGGGTAATAAAATAGCAAGTAAGAGTCTCTAAACCAAGATGATAAACAAGGATGCAAATTTTGGGTATTTAGCTGTGCAAACTAACTGTTGTGACTTTCTGAGTCAAGAGAAGGCCCCTTTGATTGGTGGAATTGGAGATATATCTTGCTAATTTACATTGAGAAAGAATAATAACTTTCATATTTATACCTATATTATTGAGTGATAATTTTCCCTCATGGAATCATCTTCTGGATCGAGGGTGGCCAATTGCAAGGATATATAAAAGATAGTTGTGCCTCTGGTTGGGTGGAAAGAGACTCACCAATCGTTAGTTTCCAATCCATATTAAATTATCAGATAACCGTTTCATTATTTTTCATATCCCATGATAAGTTTCCTGGTGCTATGGAAGTGATGTTTTGTATTTATGAATAATTTTTTATTTTTAATAAAATTGTTACTCCACTGATTGTAAAATATGAAATAAATATTGGAAAATATATTCTATTGGTAACTCTTCCCAAATTTACTATTTATTGTTTTAATAAGTTGAATATTAATAATAATTAATTTTTAGTTGAATATTAATTTTTTATTTTTAGTGAAATTGTTACTCCACTGATTGTAAAATATGAAATAAATATTGGAAAATATATTCTATTGGTAACTCTTCCCAAATTTACTATTTATTGTCTTAATAAGTTGAATATTAATAATAGGAATTTTTATATAAAAAAATCGTGAAGGAGTTATTTCCTTTTTTTTGTTTTTTGTAGTAAAATAAATAATGTGTTAAGTCTGCTAGTCATATGAATTTGTACTATACATAGGTCAATTCTATAATCTCGAAGAGATCTCTATTAGTGTATTTTTTTTCTTTTTAATTTATTTATGCTTATTATTAATACTCCTTTCTCTCAACATTCTAATAATGTTAAATCCCACCAAAGTATCATGCACCGAGAGATGGAAAGGTCAAGGTGCGTGATATATATATAATGGTGTTATTAAATCCCAAAGGATTATCGGGTACCAAGAGGTTAAGGATGGAAGGTATGCATGGTTAGTGGTATACCCAGGGGAATACATTATATTATTATTAAACCGACCATGCTATCAGAAACCGAGAGCTTGAATATTGAAGGTGTGTACGATAAGTGAGAGATCTGGGGGCTGGTACAAGAATAATGTAAATTAATATATTAAATCCAGGTGCATTATTAATTAAAATATTATTATTAATTCCCTAGCGAAATACCAATGCTTGGAAAAGGTAAGAATGTAGGTTTGGAAATTAATACCCCTGGGGTAAAGTGAAATCTCAGTATTTATGGGGCCGATAAAATAGATTAAGCCAAAAATGTCATTACATGGGATATTGAATTTAATGAGGATTAATTAAAAATAACGTGGATTAAATAAATAAAATCCCAAGGAGTGGGATTTTAATGTAATGTTGTTTATATTAACTTAATAATATTATATGGTGTGGAGAGTGTCAATCCGCATGTGCCATGTTTCAAACTAGGTGGTGGGTCCCAATTTGGGCCATGAGTCCAGGGTACTAGTTGGACTACCGACATATCGTTGAACAATAGTTTTTTGATGTGGTGGTATCATAATGGTTGATACCTGGTATCTCGATATCGACATTTCAGGTATCAACATAATGTAAGTCAGATGGTGTTAAGTGCACAGGAGACAAGGGTTGATAGGTCGAGGGCCTTGGTGGGTGGTTTACCACGTGGGTGTCATTTCATTAGCCACTTCAACATCCATGTATGCATCAAGTGGGTCACATGGATTCCATGTGGGTGTGACGTGGATGCCACATGGGTGCTATATGGATGCCACATGGGTGCCCCATGGGTTCCATGTGGGCATGAGAGGGCTTTGGCAATAAGTCCTAAAACTTTAGGAGGCCATAAATTTTGATCCAAATATTGGATTTGGCCTTGGTTATAGACGTTGTAAAGCTCCTAACAAGCATAAGACGATGGTGCTCTCGATAAGAGGCTTTAAGATGGATATGGAAAATAATAATTTGTATACCCCACCTATTTAAGAGAACCTAAGGGGAGGGTAGACTACATATTTCTTAGAAGAAGTCAAAGAAATATTTTTATCAATAGTATATTTTAGAGAACTACTATGACAAGAATATGTAGAAGTTCTTTGAACTCAAGTTGGGAAACATGAATATGAAAATAATTTCTTGAACTATTGAGGTATGTGAGATTTATCAAGGACAAGAAGGTGAAATTTTAGAGGTTTTTAAGTGGAATAACATATTTTTACAAAGAAAAAATTCAATTTTATGAACCCAAAACTATGGTAGAGATCATTAGAAAGGCCAAGTACCTGTATGAGAACATGAAAAGAAATTTTTTTTTTAGAAATATTGGAAGAGTAATAAGAAGGAAAAATAAGATTAAAGAAAGGGAATCAAAACTCCTTTTAAGAGAAATAGTGCTAAAAGATATAAGCAAAATCAACATGCTTAGGATGAATCCAACTTGACAAACCCATTTGGGAAAAGAGGAAGACCACAAGTCAAATGTTGGGGATGTAAAGAAGATCACATGTACACATATTTCCGTCATAGAGCAAGGGTGATTTTAAGGATGGAAATTTATTTTAAAATGTAGAAACCTTGGCGAATCTTACTAATCCTTCATATGCCAACCATAAATGTTTGGCGATATATTTGTAAAAATATTCAAATTTCTAAGGATTTTATATAGTTTTTATAAATTTTTGGCGATTTTTAAGGTAAAATAATTTTATCCTATAGAATTTGGGCGAATCATTTTTAAATTAGAAAATCTCGTTTTTGGAAAAAGCATGGAAAATTAGCCCATGAGCGAAATTTAGCCCCTAAAATCATCCAGGTCATAGAGATTAAAAAAAAAGGATATTGAAAAAATTAAAGAGGCTACCATAGTGGAAGACACGAGCAAAAATATTCCAAGGATATATGCATCCATGGAAGATCAACACGAAGAGCATTGACCTCATATGATTGAGGTGTAAGGTAAGATTATAAATAAACCTATTTCTATTTTGATTAATTCAGGAGGAAGCCATAGTTACATTTATCCTAAATTAATGGACATATTCATTTAAATAAAAGTAAGCTTGAAAGATCATGTTTGGTTTGGCTAGCCACTAGAACCAAAAGAAGGACCATTAATACCATCATAAGGTATCCAATAGATATGAATGGAGTGAATACAAATGTTGATCGTAATATAACACCATTTAGATGTTATGGTATTCTAATTGGAATGGATTCGTAGGAAAATAATCATTCTATCCTATAGTTCCATAACAAGACCTTTACATGTCTTATTAAGAAGGAAAGTTTGTCATTGTGCAAGGAATTCCAAGACCCATTTCTATAAGGGATATTTCAGCCTTACAACTGAAAAGATGTTTCTGGAAAGGATGTCATTGTATGCAAATTATGTGGAAGAGCTAGAGAAGAGAAAGGGGACAAGTCTTGAATATTTTATAGTGTTCCAAGAGTTTGCGGATGTATTTTAAGAAATACCGAGTTTTCCATCAAAGAGGGAGATATATCTATTTACTTAGAGCTTGAAGATTCCCAAGTCTCAAGAATCTTCATAGAATGAGCACAATATAATTAAAGTAATTAAAAATGTAGTTAGAAGAGTTGTTGAGATAGGGTACATACACCCAAGTGTCTCACCTTGGGGAGGCCAAGTACTTTTTTTGAAGAATAAGGATGGAATATTGAGTCTTTACATTAAATTTAGATATTTGAATAAACATGTTGTTAAGAATCAATATCCTTTACCCATAATTTGTTAATGCTAAGAGGGAGGTGAATCTGTAGCAAGTACAATTTCAAACACTTTTTCAACTTATACTTCAACTAGATTATATATTTTATTTATATCCAATGAGAAATGAAGAATATTCAATGAACAATGAAGAATAGTAGAAGATATACACCAATATACCATGTGCCATATATGAGAAGTAATCATAAGTTGTTGTTCAAGGGAAGTGATGACTTCCAAGGGAAGATAACTCTTCCAAGTTCCAAGGAGGGTCGACCTCCAATTAAGGGAAGCTACAATTTCCAATTTCAAGGGAGGGTTAAACCCTCTATCCTTTCCCCTTCCTTCCACCCTAGAATATACAAAAGATAATGGAGCTTTAGATTAACATATCATTGATAATATCATCACCAAAACATAACCATTACACAAAAACCTGAACTAGATGCCAAGAGATGCTGCTACAACTTGTTTCAACCCTTTTCCTTGACTTTAGCAATTCCTTGCTTGACAGAGGCTATGCAACCCGCCAGTGCCTCGTGGGACACTTAGTGTGCAACTAGCAAGGACCCTCCATATTAGGGTTTTTCCAGAAGTCCTCCTCACATCGATACCTTTTCCCTTCCTTACTCATGCAGCTTCGACTGAGGCTTCCTCTGTACAATTCTGCTCCTCAAAATTTTATTTTTGGATGGTTAAAATGTGATGTCTTAAATGTGTATTTATACTTGTTATAACACTTTATTTTGTCATTAGGGATGACCTATCACTTTATTATTTTGTAAGATTTTTATTTAACTATCTACAGTGCGGACCTATACTTTCTTCTTCGATGCACATTGTCATCTTCAAAAAATCATTTATCCTCAACCATGAGGATCCACGTGATGTGCCGCCTACCACCGGAAATGACATGACATATAATATTCATCCATGGGTGTTGTATATACATGTGTAGTTTCCTTCATGTCCAAATTCATTAATAAAATTTTGGGTCCAAAAAAAATGACTAGGGTTGACATCAATAACAACAACCAATCTTCCAATAATATCCCCCTTTGGCATTGATGGAAACACTGATGCTATCCCTATCATCATGCTCCTGGTTTCTCTACCCCTTTGACATTAATGGAAAAGGGTGGGGATACTCCCCCTGAGTTCAATGGAAAAAGGTAACTCTCTTCTTTGGGGTTGCTCCCCCTAAACATATGGCACTTAATAGTACTTCATTTTTCTTTCCGGTCTTCTGGTCTTTTTCTTCCCTCGAGCTCTTTTGTGTGTCTTCGATATTCTTTCTCTTCTCCTTTTCTAGGATGTCTATGTTACTTGGTATTCTTGAGGCGGTTGCAACCAATCTTCTTGAATCTTCTTTGTTTTTTCATCTCCATGAGTCAAACGTGAGAGTGTATAATTGATCACAAATTTTACTAAAACTAAGGATATTATGCTTAAGATATTCAACCAAAGGACATTTTTTTCTTTTACATGTTCACTTCCAAACTATACTACACCTTTACCAAGTCTTTTTGAAGATGAGTCATCTCCAAATGCAACGTTTCCTCCCTTTCTATTCAAGTTGATGATTTTATTTTGATCCCCATTCATATGTGATATCTCTGTACCATTCATCTTCATCTTTACATTATTTAGCAGTCAATGCTATTCGACAATCTTCATTGTTTGGAATATATTTCCTTCTCCATATTATGGTTAGCATAGGGACATTTTGAATGGGAGTATATTCATTCATATACCTGTAGTCTCGTGCTTTGTGACCAAGATTATTAGATTTGTAGCATACGATATTTTGTTCCATCAGTGGATGAAATGGATTATAACTTCTGTTGATAAATCCATGAACATTTCCATATCTACTATTTACACCATTCATGTTTCTTTCATAGTTTCTCCTTTCATTGATTCTGCAAGTAATTCTCTTGTGTCCAAAATTTCTGCAAGTATAACAATGACCAAGAAAGAAATTTTTATACCTGGGAGTAAGTGATATTCTTTGTGGTGTATTCCATCTGGGTTCATGCATTAATTGATCATAATATTCTCTTCTTTAGTTTCCTTCATAGTGATTGAAGCTTATTTGATTTTTGAAGGTAGGAGGTCTTCTTGGATAGTCATCTCTTTTGTAATTATTTCTCCTTTCTGGAAACCTAATCCACTTCTCATGCGCATATGTTTTTCACATGTTTAGGGTTAGGGTTTTGGTAAGAGAATGTAATGGATGGTAAGATGAAAACATGTATAAGTAGGTACCTAGGAGGTCTAGGTAGGGGTTTGATTATTCTTGGTCGGGAGTTCTATTTTTTTGAGGTTCAGAGTTCGATGTCATGTTGATTGTCATGTTGTCATACTGCTACTTTGATCTAAGTTTGTAATATTTTGAGCCGAGGAGAGGGACAAAGGTAGATCTTGAGGGTTGGATCGTAGGCTGAGGATCTTGGTGTGATCTAGTCTGCCTCATTGTAATATCTCAACCTGTTTTGATGGAGACTTGTAAGGAGCGAGGCGTTGTAGTGTTGGAACTAGAATAATAAAAGAAAAGAATAACTAAATCTTTGTGGATGTATCTTAGGAGGGGTGAACCACGGTAGACCATGCATTATGTGACTACGTTATGTATCTTCTTTGGTGTTGATGATTATATGTTATATAAATGAATGAATGAATTAGTTAGATCTAATATTTTACATGCATGGGTAAGAATGACAACACAATAAATCTAGATGTATGAGCTAGTAAATGAATGAGGATCATAGAGGGTGAAATCATAGATCCCCACTCATTCCCAGACTTCAATCATCTGATCGTTTCATCCACCCATAATAAATATCTCGGGTGAGATTGCGCAACACATCCTGTGCGTTGTGTTTCCTTCTGGTTTACAAGGAGGGCAGATAGTTTTAAGGAGGGTTTTGTTGGAAACCAAGTGGACCTGAACCTGGGTCAACCCAAGAATGATAGCCAAGATGAAGTAGAACCAAAAAATGGTTCTGTTTCCGGTTGGAACAAAAAGGGATTGAGTGAATGAGATATGTTGAAGAGTCATGAAGATCTGGTGAGACAATGATAAAAGAATGAGAACATAAAAGGGGATTTTGAGACTGTGGAACCCAATGAAGGAAGAGATTGAGAGCTAGTTGAAAACATAGGAGCTAGAATTTACGCAGAAAGATTAAAAAAACCCGAATTTAACACCATGCAAATATTTGGACAAGTACGTATTCAACGACTTGCATGAAGTATTTTTCTTTGATTTCCTGCATGTGTTGCAGTAGTGGATATTGAGGTTGAAAAACAACCACCCTGCAAATCAGATCCGAAAGATAGAATAGAATCTTGTTGAGATCGCGCAGTTACAACAAGCTGACAATAATTTTACGCGTGCAGTAGATTTCTGGTTAGACAACATTATTGCAGGATTTATCACAAAATTTGCAGTAGATACTGCGAAGTCTTACAACGCAGTAGAGAAAGAGTTCCTAAAGGGACCTTGAGGTAGGTATATCATATCGTTGTAAACTTCCATGAAGATGTTACTATATAACAAAGGTGTAATGACAATGGCCTGAAACAACTAAACTTCCCTGCATGCATGGGGGAAGGGGCGAAGCACTGACAAGAGAAGGAGAAATGGAGGAAGAGATAGATAAAGGAAAGAAGGAGGAGGCCTTGGATCCAATCATGATGTAAGAAGACCAGATTAAGAAGATCATGGAAACAAATGGAATAACATGCAATGAAGTACCCTACCAATATAAGATGAACAATAAGAAGAGACCCATAGTCGTGAGGGAAGGATTGTAAAGTGATGAAGAAGATGTAGAGGATCTTCGGGATGTGGAGCAGATTGAGGAAATCCTGCACACGACATATGAAAGGAAGACAAGAGGTCCAAGAGAATAAATAAGAGGTAGAAATCCTCTCCATATCAATGTCAGTGTGGAACCCATAAAATCATGTGCGACCAATACACCATAAAGAACACCACCATTTAGGAAAATAAATTTTAGTGGAAGAAATGGAGCAGGAAGTACATATACAAAGGGAGAAACAACTAGAGGAGCCAACTCAGAAAGAATTATTCAAGGATCTACACCGCGTGGAGGTAGTAGTTCATCATTCAGGATGGCAGGACATGATCCCACCATCAGGTTACCAAAATTCAAGGGAGAGGCATCAAAGGACCCTAAGAAGCACTTGTTCATCTATGAAAAGATCTGGGAAGTGAAGAAGATCACATATGAGAATACCAAACTTGCAGAGTTAGCCATTACACTAAGAGACCGTGTACTGGATTGGTACATGAGATTAGCTGTAAACATTCCACCAAGAACAACTAGAATGATTGTGGATATCAAGAAGTTTCTCATAAATGAATTCCAGAATCCTAGCTCATAGGATCAATGCATGAATAAGATGATAGAGATTAGGAAGAAACCAGGAGAATCTGTGTGGGATATTGACCAGAGATTCAAATGATTAAAGGGAAAGCTAAAGTATCATGACATACATGCATCATAGGCATCTGTTTGTCAATTCACTGCTACCACATTTGAAATATCCCTTGAGACAACATAAGTTTTAGACCCAGGTAAAGGCTCTACAGAAATCCTTGCAACTAGAAGAGAACCAATATCATAAGATAGATCCAACAATATAGGATCTCAAGGAATACCTAAAGACTCTAACATTTCAATTAAACTAGTACACGAGTAAGGAAAAAGGGAAGTTGTTTGGTGTACCACATGTAGGAAAAAAGGACACCACAAGAAGGAACTCCCAACATTCGCGTAGTACATGGAAAAAAGATTGCCAAACCCTTTGTCGACAGGAGGACTATGGTGTGAGATTTGGAAGACAAAGGGGAATGATCCATATCACTATCCAATGATGCAGAAATACCGGAAAGTGCCTAAGAGCTCATATTGAAAATTTTGCAAGTCAATAGGCGATGATGACAAAGATTGCAGGACAATGGAGCTAATGAGGGAAAGAACATCATACACCTATAGGGTGCAGACATAGATGATTATAGGGCAAGATTCACCATAGTTTAACCAAGTACTAGCCCCATATAACATTGCATCACAACAATATAACACTGGGCAGCCGCAGTACAATACCGTTCAACCACAATATAATCCCACGTAGTATAACTAGGTGCCATAGTACAACTCACCGTGAGGAGATCGAACTGGCTACATAGGCACAAGACTAGGTAGAGGAGGCTCTGAAAGAGGTAGAGGACTAGTGGTATGCCATAACTGTCAACAACTAGAACATTATGCAAGAGAATGTCCACTTCCACCTGTGACATGTATGTATTATCGTGCATCCGACCATGACAAAAAAGATTGTCCGACACTATTGGGGAAGATTCAGTAAAAGATAAATTAGAACAATCAAAATGTTCAATGGATTTCTGCAAAAGAAAGTGATGATGGAACACATATAAACATAGTTACACGTAGAGGAGCTAAGATAGGAGATGATGCAGTACAACAAGATCCAACACAACACCAATGGGTAAAGAAGAATGTTGAGCCACATAAGCAGTTTGATGCATAGAGAGAAAATGAGATATTCAAGAAATCCAGGAAAACATTGTTGAAGCCAAACATTGCATCGACATCAACTGCACAACATACTATGGACGTACCAATGTACGAGATTCCTTCATTGCTAGGTCACACTAATGAAGCACAACCCATAGGACAAGTAAGCACCATAAAGGATTTTTTGCAATCACGTGTTAACCTACTAAATGATCCATCATATGTTAAAGTGTTACAAAATATGTTAGAAAGATGTAGCACAGATGTAGAGGGAAAGCTGGAACAAAAAATAGTTAACCATCGACATAGGAGGAGAAGGACAAGCAGAGAATTCAGACTGAATGCTAACATTGGAGATTTCAACATGGGGGATATTATACTAGATTTAGGCTCTGAAGTGAATGTAATACCAAAGAAGAGATGGAAATGTACAAGAGAGCCCACATTAGGATATTCATATGTTCAGTTGAAACTAGAAAATCAACATAGGGTTCTACCAATTGGGAGGCTAAAGGGTGTGACAATAGATCTGGATGGAGTGCGCACTAAAGCTGATTTCGAAGTAATATAAATAGTGGATGACACAACACCTTATCTGGCATTGATTGGCTTGTATTGGGCATTTGATAATCATTCCATAATAAATTTGAATATGAGGAAGATGACATTCGATTCAGGAGAGTACAGAGTCATTGCACCATTAGATCCATTGGAAGGAGAAAGGTTTGTAGAACCTACTTATTTATACCTCGATGAAATTAACCAGTTATACAGAACCACCGCACGAGAAGAATATTATGTGAATCCAACTGCAGATGGGGTACTCAGTTGGAGAAGTATCATGTCATGCGTGTCAGACTCAGATACAGGGTTGGATAATTGGCAATAGAGATTACATGAAGTCTCTACAAGAAGGTGCGCAAGAATAGATCGTGCAGTAAGATGGGTAGGTACAGAGATAAGAGAACCTCCCGACTTTCATGGGGTGAATGACTTAGAATAATTTCTAACAAGATACAAAGTTGAAGTGTTAGAAAATTAGAGGCTCTTATCCCTAGATATAACACTCAAGGAAACACTTGCAAGATGGTGGGGTGCACACAAAGAGACAGTCAAGGATTGGTACCAATGTAAATGATTATTGTGCATTAGATTTGGCGCAGAACATGGAAGCAACAAACTGCAGAGATATGATGGATAGGGGACACCAGCAGAACATTTGGAGAAGTGCAGAATACTATGGAGAATGACAACACCAGAAGAATGGTGTCATCACTTCATTCACACATTGGAAGGCATTCCAACAAACTGGTATGTAGACCATGAACTGCACAGAGGCATTGCATAATGGACATTGTTACAACATAATTTTATAGTCACTTACTCATTTGAACATGAGAACCCCAACATAGATTCAACACTCAAACATATCAGAGGGTTAATATTCATTCAAGCATGATAGGTTGAAATCATAACAGAGTATCAACATCAGAACACACAGATAGCGAAAGAACTATTGTCATGCTACCATGTGCAGGAAGAAGCCCCAGATGAAGATGACCCATGCAACATTCAGATTACAAAAGTTGAAGGTGAAAGAGGGGTGGAAGGTCCACCTCTGGAATCATAAGTGTTTTCTGCACTGATCAAGGTGAAGAAAGTCAACATTGGGACAACTGAGAATCCCAAAATGGCCAACATTGGAGACCACTGGGATGAGAAAACAGTAGAAAGCATAACAAAATTACTGCGTGAGTACAGTGACATATTCCCAACAACCTTTACAGATATGAAAGGCATATCAATGGAGCTAGGAGAGATGAGGTAACCTCTCAAATACAAGGCTAGATCAGCCATACAATGACCATATATACTGAACCCAATATATAAGCAAAAAGTAAAAACAGAAATTGACAGAATGTTGAAGGCTGGAATCATAGAACCGACGGAGGAATCTGAATGGGTAAGCCTATGGTAGATTAGGAGAAGAAGCAGGGAGGGATAATGATATGTGTCGACCTAAGGAAGTTGAGTTATGCTTTCCTACATGACCCTTTCCCTACCCCTTTCATAATGAGGTATTAGAGAATGTAGGAGGCCAGGAAGCATACTCATTCACAGTTGGATTCTCAGTCTACCATCAAATCAAGATATCCCCAGAAGATAGGTACAAGACCACTTTTTCCACAGAATGGCGATCCTACTAGTACATAGTCATGCCTTTAGGATTGAATAATGCACCAACAATAGTATCAAGAGTATTCATAGCTGCATTCAAAGAATTCATCCACCAGTTTTTAGATGTATATCTGGATGATTGGACATTCTATAATCTATTGAAATACCATGCAGAGGTATTAAGGATGATGTTGAAAAGATGCAGTAAGTGTCAAATGTCATTAAATATCAAGAAGTGCATCTTTGGGACACCTTTTGGGATATGATTGGGCCATATAGTGTGCAAACAAGGCTTGCTAGTAGAGCCTTCCAATATCGCAGTGATTGTCAATTTACCACCACTAAAACTAGTATGTCAGTTGAGAGAAACATTGGGACACACAAACTATTACAAGAAATTCATAAAAGGGGATGTGCAAATCACTGCGTCGATGGAGAAATTGTTGAGGAAAGATAGTAAATTTTAGTGGAATGAGGACTGTCAACAAGGATTGGACACTATAAAAGAGAATATGGTAACAACACCAATACTAGTATTCCCTGATCGGGAAATAACATTTCATGTGCATGTAGATGCATCATCGATAGCACTTGGATCTATTCTGGCACAACTAGGATGTGGAGAGTTAGACCATCCTATAGCATTTGCGAGTAGAAAATTGTCAGATTAAGAGAAGAACTACAATACTACAGAAAGAGAAGGCCTATTAATGGTATATGCACTACAGAAGTTCAAACACTATCTACTTGGGAAACACTTTAAAATTTTCTTAGATCATTTTGCCCTTAAATACCTAGTCAATAAGCTAGTGTTGGGGGAGAGAATTTGTAGATGGTTATTGTTGTTTTAGGAATATGACTTTGAAGTGATAGTCAAACCAGGGAACTTGAATGTAGGACCTGATCACCTGTCAAGGATCACTAATGGAGAGGAACCTAGGAATTTAGAGGAAAACTTCCCTCATGCATAGTTATTTTCAGTCCAAGTTGTTTATTAATATTTTGTTGACATCATTCAATACTTAAGTACAGGGACCGCACCACAATAATTCAACACTGCGCATAGGAAAAATCTAGTAGTCAGAGATGCAAACTATCAATTTATTGCAGGACACTTATATAGGATGGGTGTAGACAACAACTTGAGAAGATGTGTACTAGAACATGAAAGGCCTAGGATTTTAGCAGAGGCCCATGAGGGAATTGCTAGAGGACATTATGCAGGAAAAGTTACCGCAAAGAAGGTATTGCGCGCAGGACTGTGACAGAGTACTTAACAATATGGGAAGAAGCAACACCGGTAAAATATTGCAGCACAAAGACATCAACACACTTCCTATTTGAGCAAGTGATCACTATATTTGGATGCCCAAGGATTTTGATGAGTGACCAAGGCACTCACTTCATCATTAGTACTATCAAGGCTATGAATGAGGAGTTTGAAGTCTATCATAAAAAGAGTACACCATATCACCCTCAGGAAAATGGAATAGTGGAATCCTTTAATAAGATCCTAGAGAATGCACTGACAAAAATATGCAATGTCAACATGGATGATTGGGACTTGAAGATACCAGCAGTATTATGGGCATACAAGACTACATGAAAAACGTTGATAGGGCACACAACATTCAGGTTGGTGTATGGAAAAGAAGTAGTGGTGCCATTAGAATTTTTGGTACCTAGTCTGCACATATTAGCAATCACTAACATGACAAAATGAGGCGCAGTACAAGAAAGGATAAGTCAACTGATATTGATGGAAGAAGATAGGATTCTAGCAGGATTTCACCAAGAAGTACATAAAGCAAGGGACAAATCTTAGCACGACAAACATTAAAAGGAAGAGTTTCAAGGAAGGAGACCTAGTCTTGGTGTATGACTGTAAGTTTCTTCAACACCCAGGAAAATTCAGAATGCATTGGTTGGGACCAGATGAAGTGAAGATTGTCATAGATGGGGGAGATGTACAATTGAAATATTTAGGAGGTACATAACTCAGAGGAATTATTAATGGGAGTTGACTGAAGCTGTCTAGGGAAAGTCGACCTCCTAGTACTTAGACAACACCGCACAGTAAAAATATAGGTAAAAAAAAAAATCCATAAAAAACAAAAAAGGATGAAAATAGAAACAATTCAATGCACATGCATGGCCTCAACAGAATAGAACTAGGTAGATGAAACATTGCACTGCAAGAAAACCAGGGCTTGAAAACATGATGTAAAGAAGAGAAAGTAACGGGTAAAAAGGTACCGTGCACATGAAACATAATGAAAAGGGGAAAAAGTGACAAGTATCAGTGTGACACAACTCTCATTTCCCTGTCCCACTATAAATTTGAAAAGAGGGGGAAAACCGACCCATTTTGTTTTTTTTCTAAGGAGAAATACGTCGAGTCGAGAGGAAGAGCGATAGAGTGTGGACTTGCATTACCATCCATTTCATTGAGAGCTTGTAGTTCAAATTTAACCACCATTTTACCACCGCAGGTTGGAGCACCAAGAAAAACTGGACAAAGCACACAGAGTAGCACACGAGGGCCACACGATGGAACCAATGAGATTCCCATAGTGGTGGATGTCGAAAAAATCCACATAATGGAGTACGAGGAAAGCACATTACATGTGGAGGAGGAGCAACAACCTGCATGTGAGACCGATCTACAGGTAGAGGACGCTAAACAGACGGAATTCGACACGTCCAGGGAAAAGGGTTGCAAGAAGCAGAATCGATGATGGATTCCACGTAGTAGGGCTTGAAACCCGAACCAGAGCAGTAAATGGAGCAAGAGGGTGGAGTATCATCCCCACAAGGGAAAAATAAGCTGAGAGAAGAAAGCAGTACACAGGGCATGCAGCACACTCAGGCAGAGCTAAGTATAGTAATGCCGAAAATTCCCAATGAAGTGAAAAATGGGGATAACATGGTAGGAGGAGTTGACGACCTTAAATACTATTAACATGCTGTCTAGGATGCCAAAAAGTTCCTATATTTGGAAGCGCAGAGGTACCTAGAGAGCAGGGGAGAGGGCCCATTATGTGCACCATTGTTGGAGCCTGCACTATGGATCCTGGGACTACACAACACAAGTATCATGAACCTATTAGACATACCGCACTTCGAGAGCGGGAAATACAAAAACGGATGTGTTAAAAAATTGCTAGCGATGGTACATGGAGGAATATTATGGATGGGTAGGCCATTATCAATCAATTTTTACCTCATCACACAGATTACAGGGCTACCCACAGATTGGGAGAAGCCAAAGCAATACCTAGAAGATGAGGCTAAGGAAAAATCCATCTTTGATGAGATTAAAGAGAAGTATGGCATAGAGAGGGGGAATAGAGGTATCAGGATTAATGACATCAATGATCCTGCGATGATATTTGCAACCAGATTGCTCGGTTTCAAATTAATGCACAAGTGAAAAAAAAAAGTGCACGCAGGAGTAGTAGCAGTTGCGGCGCAGTGCGCAAAGGGTAGCTCGATGAGTTGGGGCCCGTATCTACTCAACTCATTCCTTGAATATTGTAAGGATGTGCAAGAGTGGGGCTCTGAGTTCCAATACTCGTGGTTACTTATCCTCATTGCACTTATGGGGTGGCACGAAACTACACATACGATATTCCTGACAGGGATAGGAAAATGTGGTGTAGCGCGCTACACATCGTTGCGAAGCACAACAGATCCCAAGGTAAAAAAATTCAAAATTGGCATGTTCACATAGTACTTAACAAAGATTCATAAAAGTGGGGAAGATACATGCAGGATCTCACCAGAAACTGTCTAGGAGTATGGACAGATAGCGAATTTCCGTGCATCACATCACAACTTGTGGTTATAGGAAAATAAGGACTCAACCAAGGAGTGGTTGTAGCTCAAGTACTATGTGACGAAGTAGGACATCCACATGGAGGTCCAAGAGTGGTCTGAGGACTGGAAAGTACCAGATATTCCAAGAGAAATACCAATAGTACAAGTCCAAATGTAGGGTAGCATATTCCCCGCAAAATAGATAGGCAGGAATGGCGCTAGCCAGAAAAAGGAAACAAAAATAGGTACAGTGGGGGAAAGAAGCTAAGTTCGAAAGAAGACCAGGAAAAAAAATAAGTCACAACATGGTCCTACATAGGGCCCACATGCTACAAAGCAGGCACCACGAGGACTGACAGAACATGTGAGTGTAGAGGAAGTGTAGATGGAGGCACAAGATGTAACCATGGACGAATAAGTTGAGTAGGATACCGACATGGATACACAGATTCTAGAAGCATATGAACAACTAGAGGCCCAAAGGAAGAGAACAACAAAGAAATCAAGTGGTGTCAGGAAGAAATAAAAGGCACACAAGAAACAAATGGAAATGTCACTGAAAGAAGATGATGTAGATATGATAGCCACGACAGTAGAAGATCGACTGTCAGAAGTATGGGAAAATGCGGAAAACCATTGAGCTTTAATTTTGGAATAGGTACAGGAGGTAAAAACCATGCTAGAACAATTGAGGATCAAGGTGGAACAACAACAAAAATAGAAATCGGTGCCAGTAAAAGAAGGAGCACCTGTCGGAGAGACAATACAAATCACAGTGCAAGGAAGTGATAAATTTATCATAACACCATATATGTTTTTCATCAATGAGGAAACGACGGAGAAGTCAGTGAAGGATATCGAAATGTTAGACTTGGTGTTGCCCAAGATACCAAAAAAGGAGATGTATAAGTTACAAGTTAGCGTCGCACATGAGATTCATTCTAGAGCAAGGTCAGATGCGATGAATCTACAGATAGCGCAGGAAGAAAATATGGTATTGAAGAAAGCCATCAGCCAAGAAGGCAGAAGAAAGAGATAGTGAAACAAAAAGTGGACCAAATGGAGATCCATATAAATGCAGTCTTTCAAACCATCTCAGATGACACAGTATCGGAGGAAGCATCTTTGGAGGAGAAGATAACAAAGATAGCGTATACTCTGCAACAATATAAAGAGAAGATCAAGGAAATGGAGGAGTGGGAAGTACCTATGACTCCCCTAGAATTCCGAGCGCAAAGAGAGAAAGACGCAACAACAACTACAAAAAACATTGTGAAAAACATACATAGAGTGGCAGAACTGCTGGAGAAGAGTTGCCAGCTATGGACCCATCTATTAGAAGATGGGAGCCTACAAGAGCTACAAGAAAAGGAAGATAAATTACATGCAATAATGGAATATGTCAAGCATCGACAGAGGAAAATGTCACTATCGGAGAAGATCAGGACGACCGCAGAAATGAAGAACCTTTAGGAAGAATAAAAAGTGGTGCATGCATAAAATATCGCATGACAGGCTTAGTTGGAGCCCCTATAGGAAAAGACAGAACAATTGGTCATGGAAATTGATGTAGTGAAAGCATGCCTCAAACAGATAGGCTGGGAGGGGGGTGAGATCTTATGACCGCAAGTCACTGCACAGGTGGTCGAAGCTATGTTAGCAAAGAGCAGTTAGGCTCAGGAGCAGTGCTAACGGATAATAGATATGTACGAAGTGATGGTACAAGAAGCGGCAGACACGGGAGTTAGGCAGTGACTCAGGATGAGTCACGATGTTAGTGTTGGGATCTTGTTGGGGGCAGGCCAACATTGAGGGAAAATCATGATGTGGAAGGAAGATGTGCATATAGAAGAAGCAACATGTGTAAGGAATACATGCATGCAGGAAACGCAACACGTGCAAAACATACACGCATGCAAAAGAGGAAGGCATGTGAGGCACACATGCAAGAAGACCTAGCCAGGATAGGGTGAGATTTTTGGTAAGAGAATTTAATGGTTGGTAAGACAAAAAATATGTATAAGTAGGTACCTAGGAGGTCTAGGTAGGGGTTTGATTATTATCAGTCAGGAATTCTATTGTTCTGAGGTTTGGAGTTAGATGTCATGTTGGTTGTCATGTTGTCATACTGTTACTCTGATCTAAGTTTGTAAGTTGTTGAGCCGAGGAGAGGGAAGAAGGTATATATTGAGGGTTAGATCATAGGCTGAGGATCCTAGTGTGATCTAGTCCACCTCATTGTAAGATCTCGACCAGTTTTAATGGAGAGTTGTAAGGCGTGAGGTGCTGCAGTGTTGGAACTAGAATAATAAAAGAGCAGAATAGACAAATATTTGTGGATGTATCCCAGGAGGGGTGAACCATAGTATACCATGCATTATGTGACTACACATTATGTATATTATTTGGTGTTTATGATTATATGTTAGATAAATGAGTGAATGAATTAGTTAGATCTAATATTTTACATGCATCAGTAAGAATGACAACATAATAGATCTAGATGTATGAGCTAGTAAATGAATGAATATCATATAGGGTGCAATCAAATATCCCCACTCATTCCCAGGATGCAATCATCTGAGCGTTGCAGCCACCCATAAGAACTATCTCGGGTGAGACTGTATAGCGCATCCTGTGCGTTGTTTTTCCTTCTGGTTTACTAGGAGGGCCGGTAGTTTTAAAGAGGGTGTTTTTGGAAACCAAGTGGACCTGAACCTGGGTCAACCCAATAATGATAGCCAATACGAAGTAGAACCAAAAAGAATTCATGTTTAATATTTTTATACTTCTTCACAATTAAATCAAAAGAATTCACCTCTAATGACTTCTTTGATATGTGAGTTGTAACTTGCTTTGACTTCTTCTCCTTCTTTCTCTTTTGTTTCTTTCTTTTCATAAATATATTATAGCTTGTCCAAAATCTCTTTGGTTGATGCACATGATCCCACCTTAGTTTTTACTCAATCATCTAGTCTATCCAAGATGGCATCCATTTCCATTTTGTTTTTCCTTCTTGCTTCTTTATGGGTTGCAGTCTTTGGTTTCTTCAATGTTGTGTATCCTGAAAGAACTGAGAGCCAGCCATCCACCCCAAGAGATTTCAAGTAAGTTTCCATTCTATTACTCTAGTATTCAAAATTGCTTCCATCAAATGGTGGAATACCATTTGGAATTTTCCCTTCCATCATTGTTTAGGATCTTCCTTCTAGTGGTTAAAATGTATTGAAGGTAACCTGCTCTGATACCAATTGTTCATACTGAGAGGGGGGTGAATCAATATAAAGTACAATTTCAAACACTTTTTCAACTTATACTTCAACCATATTATATATTTAATTTATATCCAATAATCAATGAAGAATATTCAATGAAAAATGAAGAATAGTAGAAGAGATAGAACAATACACCATGCACCATATATGAGAAGTAATCATAATTTATTGTTCAAGGGAAGTAATGACTTCCAAGGGAAGATAACTCTTCCAAGTTCCAAGGAGGGTCAAACTCCAATTAAGGGAAGCTACAACTTCCAATTTCAAGGGAGGGTTAAACCCTCTATCCTTGCCCCTTCGTTCCACCCAAGAATATACAAAAGACAATGAATTTTTACATTAACATATCATTGATAATATCATCACCAAAACATAACCATTACACAAAAACCTAAACCAGATGCCAAGAGATGTTGTTGCAACCGGTTCTAAACTTTTTCATTGACTTTACCAATGCCTTGCTTGATGGAGGCTATGCAACCTGCGAGTGCCTCGCGGGACACTTAGTGTGAAACAAGTGAGGACCCCTCAGATTAGGGTTTTTCCAAAAATCCTCCTCACACTAGTACCTTTTCCCTTCCTTACTCCCGCAGCTCTGACTGAGGCTTCCTCCGTACAACTCTGCTCCTCAAACTTGTATTATCGGATGATTAAAATGATATGTATTAAATGCGTATTTATAATTGTTATGACACTTTTTTTTGTCATTAGGGTTGACCTATCACTTTATTATTTTGTAATTATTTTCTTTAAATATGTTCAGGGCCGACCTGTACTTTCTTCTTCGATGCACATTGTCATCTTCGAAAAATAATTTCTCCTCAACCATGAGGATTGACGTGATGTGCCACCTACCACCATAAATGAAATGATGTATATTATCCATCCATGGGTGTTGAATATGCATGTGTAGTGTCTTTCATGTCCAAATTCCTTGATCAACTTTGGGGTCCAAAACCAATGACTAGGGTTGACATCAATGATAACAACCAATCTTCCAACATAATTGATGACCTCTTTGATCAACTAATAGGAGAAAATATATTTTCAAAGGTATACTTAAGAATAGGATATCATTAGGTGATAATCAAGGAGGAAGACGTTAGTAAGACAACTTTTAGAACAAGATATGGGCATTATGAATTTGTAGTGGTGCCATTTGGATTGACCAATGAACTACTTGTATTTATATTCCTAATGAATGACATATTTAGAGATCATCTAAATAATTTTGTCATTGTATTCATCAATGACATAATTATCTATTTCAATTTAGATGAAGAACATGAACATCATTTGTGATTGGTGCTACAAATTCTAAAGGAGCATCAGTTATGTTCCAAGTTGAGCAAGTCCTATTTTTATCAAGAGTAGATCCATTATTTGGGGAACATGATTTCAAGGGAAGGAATAGTAGTGTATTCATAGAATATTGAAGCCATTAGGGGATGTACAAAACCATGTATTGTTTCATAATTAATATATTTTATGAGATTAGATGGATACTATAAGAGATATATATCATATTTATCAAGGATTTCTCATCCCATCACTTCTTTAGAAAATAAGGGAACTAAGTTTGAATGGAAAATAGAGTGTGAAGATAATTTTTGAGATATTGAAGGAGTTAGTTACAAGTGCACCTATTTTGAACATTGAAGATTCAAATGACAGTTTTTTAGTATGCACATATGCATGGAAGGAAGGACTTGGTGTATTCCTTACTCAGAATGGAAATTTCATTAGTTATGATTCTAGAAATCACGTGAATAACTCCTCAATCGTGAGGAACCATGTGATGTACCACCTATCTTGTGATGTAACTTCGAGTGGGAATAACTCCTCAATCGATAAGAACCACGTGATGTACCACCCACTGTTAGAAATGGCACGACAAGGACTATCCATCTATGAGTGTGTTACATGCATTTACATTGTCCTTCATGTACTTATTCCTCATACAACTTTGGGCTTCATGACCATACCTATGGGGCTTCTTAACCACTTAACCACTTAGCCATCTTTCCAGGGCTTCTTCTAGGGTTGACTAGGGTTCACATAAATTCTTCTAGAGTTGACATCAATGAGAAATACCTTTTTAAAAATCTCCTCATTTGGCATTGATGGAAACACCCATATTCCACTTGTGACCAATTATCCTCATGTTTCTCTCCCCCCTTTGAAATCAATGGAAAATGATAACTCTCTTTGGGGATGCACCTCCTGTCTTCATGCTTCTGATATTTCTTTTTCTCTCCCTTTGACATCATGGGAGAAAATGGTAACTCCCCTTGTCGGTATGTCTCCCCTTATCTTCATTCTTCTAATATTTATTTTCTGATATCTTTCTTTGACGATTTCTATCCCTTGAATTCTCTACAGGATGTCATGTAGATCAATGTGGGGATTTTTGTACTTTATTCCTTTCCTCTTTTACGATGCTTCTTGTCCATTGGTTCTTCCTCTTGTAATTATTTGACATATATAAAAATAATTCAAATTTACCGAACTTCATATTTTCATAGCTTGTCATGTTCACTACATAGACATCAATGACCATAATTTTCAATAGTTTCCGTTTAACTGTATGAATTCTGTAGATGTTTTCTCTTCACCTGTTTCATTATTCCTTTCACTACTTTCCTTCCTGTGAATAATTGATTCCACTTGTAAATATGATTTCATCCGCTGTCATATATTTGTCTAGACCTGCCAATCATCTCATAAATCCATATGTGTCCATATGTCATAAAATGTCCATTATTCTTCTACTCAAATGCACATAATGATGACCTATATGTTGATTACAACATATTCATGCTTCTCAAGTTGTCTTCTCATTTTTAAAACCAGACTCTACGTGTTTGGAACAATTTCTACTAAATGTATCCCTACCTAAATACATACGGGGAATCCTCTATACAATCATGAAACTTTTCCTAAGAAGTGTGCCAATGATACACTTCATAATTGTCAGTCGATACCTACATGGGAAAGTGTTTTGAAATATTCTCCTCAACCAATTAAACTATCACAAAATATTCTCCACTTCTGTCATCAAACCGATCTGAGACTTTCTTCCCAAAATTTGAAAACACTTCAGACTGATCAAAAGATATTTCTTTGATTTGTAGAGCTGCTGCTTAGACTCCCCCTATTAAATGTTTACATTTTTGGGAGTTTCCAAGCTATATGGATCAGAAAGGTGGAGGAAGCTTCCATAATGCGGAGTGATATTCATCTCTTCCTGAATTCTGACATCTTCCTCTTTTCCTGTAGATTCATCATGATCTCATACTACTGTAAATATTGGGAGTATGACTTCTCGAGGTACCTCACTCATATGTTCTTCATTGACTCGCTCTTCATTTGTCTATTATTGTTTTCTTTTCCAAATCTTCTTAATTTTATATCAGTGTTCTCTTCTCAATAAGTATCCATCATGCTTCTATAGTGACGAGCTATGTGTTCATATTTATGGAATTTGTAACATTCAATATTGTATGGGACCACATAAGAATCTCTTTCTTGAACATGTCTTCCAAAAGCTCTACAATCTACAATGTTATGTCCAAAGTTATTACAAGTAAAAAAATAACCATAAAAGAAATTTTGATACCTGGAAGTAACTAATATTCCTTGTGATGTAGTCCTTGTGAATTCATGCCTTAGATGATGACAATATTTTCTTCTGTTGTTTCATTCATAATGATTGAGGATTCTTTGATTCCTAAAAGTGGAGGATCTTCTTTGATATCCATATTTCCTATAATCTTCTTCTTGAGTCTTCTTCATTTCTAGAATGTTCTCCATTGAGGGCTCACATACTTCCTTCTTGGTAGGGGCTCTGATGACTTATGCATAACTCTTAGCCTTCTCTTCATTCTTCCTTTCTAGTAACCTGTAACATTTCTCTTAAACTTTCTCTATTGATGGTGTGGAGCTTACTCTCTCTAAAATGTTTTTTTTGAGCTTGTCAACTTTGATTCTTAATGTAAAAAATTCTTCTTCAATATTCTCACAATCTTCTTCTTTCTTCATTATCTGGATCTTCATGACTTATTATGTTCTTTTTGCTTCTTCCAGTTTGGTATTTAAGGTGATGATTTCTTCTTCAAGTTTTCTTTCTTGTTCACTGAATTCTGCTTCAATCTTGTTTAAGTCCTCGAATTTTTCCTCAATATGTCCTGTCAAGATTTCTTCTCTCTTCTCTGCTTCCTTTCTTTGTGATATTATTTCTTCTTCCAAACATTGTTTCTCTTTTAACTGATCTTTGATATTTTCTTCAATCACTTTGGCTTCATCTAGTTAACCTTTTAGATTCAAGACAACCTGCCTGAATTCTCTAGAAAATTCCTTTATCGTGATTAGTTCTTCCTTGAGGATATTGTTTTCCCTTATTTCTTTATTTATCTCACTTAAATCATTGATTAGTGCAGTCTCAAAGTCTATTACACCTGCTTCACAATATTCTTCTTCTGAATATTTCTAACACAATGAGAATCTTTCTTTTCGTTTGAATTCAACATATTATTTATTCTGTTTAGCTAGCTCTATGATAGAATGGGATTCCTTAAATTATTATCCCAAAGTTATTTTCCTGATGAATATTTCCCCACTTTGTCTTTTACCAGATCAGGTAATTCTTCTAGCATGAAATACATTGCTATTTTGTTGTTTATTTTTAATTCCTTCTTGGTTGCAGTATTTGATTTCTTTGAATTGTTGTATCCTATAACAACTGAGTACCAAACATCATACCCTTGTGGTCCTAGAAATTCTTTCATAATGTTTCTCCATATCTCATAGATATTACCATTCTGACCATCAAACATTAGTGCTCCATTCTTAGTGTAATCCATGATATACCTTCTAGTGGTTAAAATGTCTCTAAAGGAACCTGATATGATACCAATTGTTGGAATATTGAGAGGGGGAGGGTGGTGAATAAACATGATCAATTTTTACCTCTTTCAATCAAAATATATAAAATTCAACCTTATCAGCAACATTCAATAGTTTATCACTTATGCATTCAGTATATTATTTCATCATAAACAATATCATTCATCAGTTCATAATAAACAACCACATATACACAATACACCATAATTTACATGGAAACCCAAATGGGAGAAAACCACATAATGATTTCTTATATATATCAAGATTACATTCATAGGAAGCACCAACTTCCTAATTATCCATCAACAAGTGGAAGGAGGATCCAACCCCCCATTTGTAGGCTCCAACATGAAGGAATATAAACCTCCCTGAATTCTCCAGCTATAACTAGAAGGAGGCTACAAACCCCTAATTTACAGGCTCCAACCTCAAGGAAGCTCCAACTCGTTGTATTCTTTGGCTCCAACTAGAAGGAGACTACGAATCCATGATTTATAAGCTCCAACCTGAAGGAAGCTCCAAGTCCCTTTGTTCTCTGACACTAACAGGAAGGAGGCTAAAACCACCTTTCCTTTCCCCTTGTTGTCACCATGAAATATAAGTGTAGACTCAAACTGCCACTACCATTTATCAACATATAACTTCCACTACTGTTGATATATCAACATGTCACTATCACTCTCACTACTACTATCACATCAACTTGTCACTATCACTCTGTCACATAAACCTGTACCAGATCATGCATCAACCATGTACCAAACCTGTACCATACCATGCATCAACTATGTACCAAAACCTATACCATATCATGCATCAACCATATACCAAAACATGTACCATATCATGCATCAACCATGTGTCTCAACATGCATCAACATCATCAAGGAATTCCTCAAACATATACAAAAGTATATCTCAAATAATGTACCCAATATCCAAGATGCTCCTCAAAGAAAGAGATATGCCATAAAACATGTACCATGGTATGTGACTCAAACATATACCATATCACTCATTACATGTCTCAATCATTCCATACACCATGTACCATAATACATGATCAATGAAGTGTTTCAAGCATGTGATAACATTACCATGACATATACCAAACCATATATCAAGATAGTCGAGATATGCTTCTAATCAATGTACCATAACATCACCAAGGTGTAGCTCAAAGAATATGCTCAAATACCCAAACCATGCCTCAAGCATGTATCGAGACACAACCTTCAAAATACATGTAAAACATACCTTTAATCATGTAGCTTTTCCTCAGCCTCAACAACTTGTTACTAGCATCCTCCTAAAAATATTTTCACATACTCACAACTTGTACATTATCAACTCACATATATCCACACTTTGATATTATATGACCTTCCTATATTTTTTCCTTTCCCACTGTCAACCCATGGATAACCTATCTATGCTTTTCTACACTGTGACCTGCATACATCCACACTTTGATGAACTCTTACCTATGTACATCCACGCTTTGATGAATTGTCTCTCCTGGATAACCTCAAAAAGCTAGTTCAGTCACATTCGTACACTTTTCTCCTTCATAATTTCCCTACCTTAGATATGTTATGAAAATATAAACCATATCACTTATTCACTTAAAAGATATTCAATAGACTTGTGTGTATGAAGGTTCTTTTGAGAAACTCTTTGATCTGTATTTATACTTTTTCAAAGTAACTTCTCTCCTTAACTTTATGGATTCTTGTTACAATCACTTTACCCTTTAATTAATGACTTGTAATTGTTTAGGAGCTTCTTAAACATTCTTTGGGGCTTCCAACTTCAAGAAGGAATAGCTCCTCAATTGTGAGGAACCACGTGACGTAACACCTACCATTGGAAATGGTAGGACAAGGATTATCCATATATGAGTGTGTTTCATGAATTTACATTTTCCTTCATGTCCTTATTACTCAAACAACTTCGGGCTTCATGACCATACCTTTTGGGCTTCTCAATCACTTAAACACTTAGTCATCTTTCCAGGGATTTTTCTAGGGTTGACTAGGGTTGATATCAATGCTTATAGAGTTCATATAGAGTTGACATCAATGACAACTAACTTTCCAACATGAGTCCAACTAAAATAATTTTTTTTAAGGAGAGAAATGAGCGGGGTTGCAATTTTTCCATAATTTTGATAAAACTTGTGATAATATCCATCTAAACCCAAGAACCCTCTCAAAATTTTAAGATTTTTAGGATGGGGCCAATCCATGATATCTTATATTTTTATTAGGATCCACTTGGACACCATACTTACCAACAATATGGCATGGGTACACTACTTCAGAAGCTCCAATCACTTTTAGACTATTTGAGAAAGCGTTTGTGTTGAGAAATTAAATGTAAGACTTGATCAACATGGGTGAGGATGGGATTTCCAAGTTTTACTATAAATGAGGATATCATCAAAGAAGACCGGTAAAACCTGATGGAGGAAAGAGAAAAAAACAATATTCATGAGGCTTTGGAGAGTGGAAGGTGCAATACATGGGCCGAAGGGCATGACCAAGAACTCATAATGGCCTTCATGAGTATGAAGGGATTTTTTGGTAATATTGGCCTCCTTCATACAGATCTAGTCATAGATGAAACATAGATCAAGTTTGGTAAGTAATTGAGCACCACTCAATTCATCCAAAAGGTCTTCAATGATGAGAATGAGAAATTTATATTTGATGGTATTTTTCTTAAGGGATAAAAAATCAGGGCACATACACCACATACCTTGTTTCTTAATTACCATGATGATAGGAGAATAATAATGATTGGTACTAGGATGATGACACCCACAACTAAAAATTCCTAAACATTTTTTTTAATTTCATTTTTTGGGGAAAATCGATGATGATAAGGGCGAACATTGGGAGGAATAATACCAGGGACAAGTGGAATGGAATGATCAGAGGGGCCATGGGAAGGTGGTATTTCTTATGTTTTTTCAAAAATATATTGGTGTTTGGAGAGGATAAATTGGATGTTAGTATGAACAATGGGTGAGGGGGTATCAACTACCTGGATGACATAGAATTGGGCAATAATGTCAAAATGACCTTTTTTGAGGAGTTTCTCCATTATGTGTGAACTAATATTCTCTAAGGAGGCTATAATAATTCCTTGGAACTGGTATTATTTTTCATCTTGTTGGAAACTCATGGTTAATTCCTTGAATTCCATGGTGATTGGGTATAGTGTGTGTAACCATTTAACACTTAGAACAATGTCGTAACTTCCCATGTCAATAGAAAACATGTGGGATTTCAAGTTATAATGATTGTTGGCTCACTTTCGCGCATGTTTTCTAACACTGGAGGGTTGACTACCAAGGTTTCATCGAGAGTTTACCAAAAAAACCTCAAGGAATTGACATATCAATCTTCAGTTCATGACTCAAGAAGGCCTCACCCAAGATGCCATGAGAATCCTAGAGAACATCTAATATTGTGTCATATGTGAAGGGATAAAGAATACAAGGAACACTCTCAGGACATCATGAACCATTAACATAAAAATTCATTCAAATCATAAAGTAGATGAAATGGATTAAGATAGATATGGATTTCTATTATATTCATGAATATTTTGAATGCATACAAAATCAGACTCATATTACACATCGAATGGCGTTCTACTCTATGATTCATTCTACAACCATTACATTACTCTTCACTATGCACTCTCTACTCATCCTCTACATCGAACTGGATACATTATAGACTCTTTACAAAACTTCTATAATACTTAAGAAAAACTAATACAAGGATTGACAAGACCCATAAAAAACTCAGGTAGACTTCTTCCCCCCAAAACTAAATTGTTCTACCTTTTTGTTCTCTTTTGTATGCTCTTCTTTTTCTCTGATGCTCTGGCGCTTTCTTCTCTTCTTCACTCTCTATATTTATCACCAATTCCACACACGTAGTTTGTCTACATGCAACCCAAATATCTTGGAGCATGGAAATCCTAAAGAACTTGTCAGCTCATCCATCTTCTTTCCCGCGATCTCTTGGGGTGTCCTTGTTCATCATTTATAAATATTTGTGAAGATATTCTCTAATTTGATCTACAAGCAATATATTCTAAATATTCTATCTCTAGTACAAAACTTGGTTGAAACACACAATTTCTTCCTTTGGCCGACATAGTTGTTGATTCTCCTTGCACCACGAGGTGTCAATATATGCACACAATGTTGATATGTGCATGCATAAAACTAACCCAAAATCCTTAGTGGAAAGGACCCCAACGCTATTACTTGGCTCATCCTCAAGCCAATAATGATGTTGATGGTTGAAGTTTAAGATTGAGTTGGTAGCTGAGAAAAGTGGACTAACTAGTATGTCTGCACAAGGATTGATTAAGATAAAATCATTGAACTTGGTTGTCGTTGTAGCCATGCTTGAGTATGACCAAAGCATCAAACTTGGTTGTGGTTTCAACTGATTTTGAGTAAGATAAAATCATTAATATGAATTGTAGTTGTATCCCAACACAGGTCTTGGAATGAGTTGAGCATCCTCTGAGGTGAACAATGGATTTGGACTTCATTTGTCTGGGCTCTTGAACTCTTTTTTTATAATCTTTGTTTGGTGGAACGAAGGGTATATTTTTTTCAGCATGCACTCCAGAAATTCAACAATGAACCAAGCCAAACCTTACAGCTATAACTAGGCCCAGTTACTCAGGAACCTTACATAAGTTAGCCCCAAATCAACGCTCCATCTTCCCAAACCATCATCTTCCTCATGTCTCGTTCAACTAGGGTTATAGAGGGGAAGACAGGGACCACACCAACTGATAGAAAGGTAATCTAGAAGCATCGGGCTTCCAACATTAGAAAAGGTGTTCATCCATGTTGATAGGATAACCATATCTCAGTTGAGAGAGATGGAACCCCACAGAATCTTTGAAGAATAGTTCAAAGAACTCTTTGGTGACCACATGCATACCACTGGAAAATTGTAGGTTGGGGTCCCTGCCCAAGAGATGCACTTGAATATGCAACCAATATGAGAAAAAAAGACAAGATACTAGGTGGCTTGTGTAAACTATAAACTATAGGGAGCCATTCATCTTCTAGAAAGGTCCATGGGCTCCAGGACTTCACTACGGGACATGAATTCGTGATATATGGAAACTAATTTCTAGAAAAATGGTGGGAAAGTGAAAATAACCAATGACAGGAGATCTATTTGTGGATAAATGGAGTTTCCCTTTGAATGGGGTGGTGCAGGTAGGATGCATAAATAACTGGGAAGATGTCTAGGAATATGTTTTGTGAATTCATTAGTTCCAACGGGCTCTATGTTGGAACCTCAAGTTATGATGGGTCATCACACTTCTCCTGGAATCATTTGGTCATGAATTTGACTAGCATCTGAAAACAATAAGTCAACCGATTGACCAGATATTTACATTAGTCGACTAAGTAGTTGACAATCATTTCGGTCAAACAATCCACCAACAATTGAAGACAATTGGTCAATGGATTGAACAACTGATGATGGGTATTCTATATGTACTAATTCCCTCAATTAAATTGTCAATGCAGGGTAAGTAAACTTAGAGTTGTGGCACAATATGAGCCAAGGTAGAAAGAAACGATAATGGAAATATTGTCTAGCTAAGGAGATAGTTAACCCTAGGGATCAACACTCTTTTTAATCTACAATCCTACTTGTTAAAGATATGACTTTCAAAATCTATTTAAACAACAAATTCTTATGTAAAGAAACCTTCAATTAATGAGCTTCAAGCAATTCTATAATTATGAACTATTTGACCTAAGTAGCCTTAAACAGTCTAGGACTATGAACTATATCTGAATAAGTGAATAACAAGCAATCTATTTCAAAGCTATTTAATCTATTCAATCTCTCTTTGAATAAGCAACAACAAGTAATCTATTTCATAATTATTTGATTTATCTATCTCTGAATGAACAAGAAAGTAAGCAAGTAAACAATTAATCTACCAAAACTATCTTGACAAGTGAACTCTATTCTTAAAAATAACTCATAACTATTTCTATCTTGTAAACTATAAACATTAATCTACTTAACCAAAAGTTGGAGTGTTATGACAATATTCAAATTCTAATCTATCAAAACTATTTCTATCCCACAGTAAAAAGAAAGTATTCAAATGTGATGATTGTGTCTTCGGTGTTGAATAACATCACGATGGCATTTGATTATTAATGACATTTCAAGTGGAATTAATTCAATGCTAACTTCTACAGAGAAATGTAAAGTATGAATAAGGACGTCTATAGAGAGTTTTTCCATCATAAAAGTAACACTAGGTGTTCTTGGAATCCATGTGATCTTTAAACATTGTGCATCAATCATTCACTTTATCATACAACTGCTGGAAAGTACTCTATTCAAAATCACTAAATCAAGCAAAGCTATAAACTCATAATTAATACTTAATTAAAAATCCTAATTCAAATTCATGACTAAGATGACAATAAAAACACTCTATGAAAACCTATAAACTTTTGGCTAATGCTAATTAGAAATTACAACTCAGATTCATAATTGATATTTCATTAAGGATTATACCCTGAAGTGAACTAAGATGCTATTAATAATCATAACTCAAAATCTATTTCTATCCTATCATGCTTAGGAAAATTTAACAAATGAAACAAACCTACGGAGAATATTTGAAATTGCAAATAATGCTATCTAAATTAGTACTTTTTCAAAACTATCAAAACTAAAACAATTAATCTATTAAAGCTACAAATAAACGTATCTAAATTGGTACTCTGGAGAGTAATTTATAGCTAGAGAGAAAATGTCATAACGATGTAATTAAAAAAATTCTATAACCTACAACAAAATATAATCATTAATACACAACCATGGAAGTCCCTCTACGATATACACAATTTAGAAAGCAATATATAATTAAGAGAAATTTTACAGGAATATCAATTAGACAAGTGATTTGCAATTAAAGCATACACACCACAAGCAATTGGAATTGAGAAATTTACACAGTAAAGAAATGATTTCGAAATCTAAGATAGGAAACAACATAAATGTAAATATGTACTAGTATAAACAATCACCCAGACCACTGGTGGGCCCCCCAGAAGGTCGTGGCAACAATCCAACAGGAAAATGCAGTCGCTAAATTAATGCAGCACTGACATTAACCATAAAAATAGAGTATATGACAAAAATAGTGATAATGTTTGTATAAAATAATAAGAATTCATCTCCTCTGGTTCATGTCATGGACAATAGTATTTATAGATGTTTACAAATCTTGAGAGTTCGAACACTGGAAGGGTCGATCCTCTCTAAAAAAAGTAAATTCATTAAATGTATTCTAACAACATCTTCTTAATAGTCTTTGTGTGCCACTCAACGGTCACTGCAACTACCCAATCCAAGATGTGTTGATATCCATAGCTGGAGGGCACGAGGGGGCATAGAACCCACATCCATGATTCGTCCATCAAAGGCCACCAATGTACCAACTGTTAGCTCCTATGTGCTTCGATTGTTTGATCACGTGCCGTATTGAGTGCTGGATCAAGTGTTGAACGAAGTTCCGTATGAGGGATCGGATGGAGGATCAGATCGCGATTCTACCCTGTTTCAAGAAAACCATAATGTTAGATCTTTATAAACATTAAAATGAGATGAATTGATCGTAAAATCATTGCAAAAATGATAATTATGCATACCTTGTGCGATTCCATGGAGAATTGATATATAAAGCTTTGATAATAAATTCAAAATGGCTAAATGAAAGCATAACATATATAATGTCACATGCAAAAAGGATTTGTCCATTGAAACAAAATAGTCAAAACATGAACCCAACAACTGATAAATTGACTATGAGTTGGACGCATGGATGGTCTGTTTGAGCATCCTTGTCAAGAAGACTACACAATGTGGATTACATGGATTCAACTCTAACTACCGATGGTTATATGTGGATAATATATTCCTAATTTCAAGGAAGTTGGCTAGATATTGAAGCTATAAATAACAAACCTTATGGGTCATTATCAACATGGTATCAGAAAAACTAGTTGCGACCTCACATGTTGTCTGTAAATCTTTTTGATTCAAATCTATTGTTTGATTTACTCTAGGCCAATGATTTTCTTACTGTAACTTGTAGAAACATATTAGATATGTCTAGATATCAAATATGGCTTCAAATATCAATTCTATAGTTTTGAATGCATCAAATTATTTTATATGGGAACAAGACATGGAAACCCTATTGAATAGTAAAGGACTCTGGAAATATACAAAGACTGTGATTCCAGATCCAACAAACAATCAGTAAAAATTCATTGTTAATGGGATGAATAATGACGTTGTGGGGGTCATCACGACCTATATCTCGTGGGATATGTTTTTCACAAGAGTGGAATCAATTACCCTCATCAATTTTGGAAGAAGATAAAGTCTCTATTCGATGGAGTTGACCAAATCCATGTCATGCAATAAGAGAAAGAGTTGATCTCTCTCGATCTTCATTATTTCAATATAATAGAGAACTCTTTGACACATGTGAATGAACTATAGTTGAAATTGGTCAAATTTGGAAAGAATTATCAGAAGAAAGATGGACAACTCATTCTGTTGGTATTGATGAATTTGAGAACACCATTCGACGTGTTCGTTTCGACTTTCCATGAAAACTGGTAGGCATGCAAGGAATATGGTAAGGATTGAATTGTTATAACCCAAGCCTTATATATACATACCAAAATATTAAACTATCATAATAGAAAATAAGTGCACACCATGTACATGAATGTGAGTGTGGAGCACAACTCCAACATAGATAAGTTACACAATAACGCCTTAAAGAATAGGAGAACCTCCTCCAAATAACCAAATACCTTTATGCATCACAATTCCCATGTCTACAATAATGAATACATGATATTTATATATACCAGTTCACACCTACACATGAGGCCCCTTTACTATTAGTAAAACCCTATTACATATATATTTGCACATTACATGTACATTTATCCCCATATATGCTCCCCCTTTTGGTCATATCATATACATTTAACCCTATATATGCCCCCCTTGGGTTATAAAATTGAAGCCTCCCTAGATGAAGTAATTAGGATCAAAAAATGGGTTACTACTAGAGGAGTCTCTAACCATAATCTTGTCATGTTAGAAGTGGCTCCTACAATAGAGAAAACTAGCAGTTCCTTTAAACTAATTCCAGAGTGGATGAAGATGGATAATTTTTTAGGGAAAATCAAATTAGTTTGGAAACCTCTTAATGGTTATTTAAGAGAATATTCTCCACTTAAATTCCAACAAAAATTAAAAGAGGAAAATAAGATATTTTCTAATTAGAAAAGGGAAAACAATTTGAAATATGACAGGGCTCTTAGATAAGTAGAGGAATCCTTGGAGGTACTCTACAATAGGGAAGTTTTTGGATTTTTGAATGAGGACCATAAAATTGAAGTAAAGGTACTGGAAAATAAAAGGAGGCACATCCTTTTGGAAAAATAGAAAGAGTGGAGACTCTTATGGTTATAGACTAGGGATGCGAATACAAAATTATTTCATATGTATACCAACTATAGAGAAAATATAAATTGTTTTTGGAAAATTAATAAGGGATATGGTACCTAGGGTACAAATTTCAAGGATATTACTTTTAAAGGAGTAAAGAATTTTTCCTCCCTTTTCAAAGAAGACATATGTGCTACAATAACACAAGTGATTTGAATGTCAAACTATTTCTTTTTCTTTTTCAATGAGGAGGATAATAAATCCCTAATAAAGGAGGTTGGGAATGAAGAATTGTATCAAACTTTGTAGAGATTTCAAAAGGACAAAAGTCTTGGGCATGGTGGACTACTTGTGGATTTATTCTTTAGCTATTATGATTTTATAGAAGAATATTTATGAAGAGTGGTGGACACAACAAGAACTCAAGGAAAAATGTTCTGACCCTTCAATACAACACTCATAGCATTGATTCTAAAGGAAGATAATCCTACAACATTTTAGAAGTTTAGACCCAAATCATTAAGCAATTTCATATAAAACAATTATCTCAAAGATAATTTCTAGAAAATTAAAAAGTGTTCTCTCAAAGAAAATCTCTAGAGAACAATTTTGGCTTTTAGAGGGAAGGAAAATTCATGAGACAGTCAGGATTTACCAAGAATGCTTACATTTAATTAAAGTTAGAAAAAAAAATGTCGGTGGTGATGAAAGCGAACCTCTCCAAATATTATTAAAAGGTAATTTGGCTTTATATTAGACTAATTCTATTTTGATTAAGATTTTCACATCATTTTATTTTCTGGATAATGAGTTTCATTTCCCATATTTGTTTTTAAATATTAAATGGAGCAGCGTCCCATTTATTTATATCAAGGAAGGGAATTAGACATAGATTTCCTCTATCCCCCCTTATCTTTATTTTAATAGTTGAAGGCTTAAGTAGGCTACTTAAATAAGCATAAGGAAATGGTAATATAAAAGAAGTACATATTAGGTTTTCATGCAATATTGCACATCTATTTTTTGTAGACAATATTCTAGTTTTTTCTTTGATAAATTCAAGGGCATCATGGAATTATTCTACAAAGAAACATTAATGTTCATTAATATGGAAAAATATATGATTAATTTATGGGAGATATTGGAGCAGGAAAAAGAATTATTACTCATCTTTTTCCTTATAAGATAGGTTATTTAGGAGACAGTTTGAAGTATCTAGTTCCTTTATGAATCCAAATCAATATAAAATATGTGATTGGAAGTGGATGATAGGTAAAGTGAAGAAGAAAATAAACACCTAGTGTATGTAACACCTTGTTTCCCCTAGTTTCTAAATATAACTATATTGTCCAAGGAACTATGCCAAACTCAAAGGTGTGAATGTTTGATTTGATGGACTTTTGTATAAAAGTTCGATGAATGTAAATTCTTTTATTTTGAATAGAAAATGGATACGTATTGCATGACTGCTGGAAAGGGGATGTGCTAAGAGAGACCGTGAATGCTATCAAAAGGTGGTGGAGGGGACCAGGATGGTTGTGTGAATGTCCACCGAACCAGTACTGTGCTGGATTTAATTGCTCAAGATCAGAACAACCCTTTGACCCAGGAATGAATTACATTTGGGATGGTAGGTGGGAAGACCTCCTCAATAGTTAATGAGGGGTTGGAGCAGACTGCCCATCTGTAAGCATTCCATACCTGACCACGAACTGGCAATTCGGGCCACACACAATCTTGCTGGGAAAGATAAGAAAGGAAAGTGTGGGGGACAGAGAGGAAAAATCTCCTAAGAGTGCAGAGATGAGCGTAGAAGCTCTAGGAATGAAGGATGAATTCTGAAAAAGAGTGTGTTCTGATTGCGGGAAATAGAGACTGAGACGAGAGAAGGAAAGTAACCTTCGTCCCTATCTATTTCTGATATAGAATAAGATATCTAATCAAAAATCAATGTTGTCTAGCTCGGGGGTGGTTAGTGGTAAATCCGTTAGGAGTGAATGAGCCTATGGTTGGGTGGAAACGGGCACCCTTTCCAGCTGTCACTTCATGTTTTCTGGTTCTGATAAGTGTTTCTATACTTTATGCGTTGAATTGGGAATTAATAATTGCATGCATGTATTTACTTATCTGTAAATGGTTCTACACTGTAAAGGTTAAATTCTCTATATACATTGTTTTCATTGAGGACTTGCGCTTCTTATTTTCCCGTGTGCCCTGATTTAGCTCTTGAAGGTGTTTTCCCTAGGGAGCTACCTCACAGCTCCGAAATTGGAGCAAGCCTCTTGGCACTACTATCAGAACGGTAACCTCACGAGTGTATGTCGCCTAGTATTGAAACTTAAGGTGTTGCAAAATAGGAAGGTGTTTCCTTCAATCTAGTAGTATGAAATACATTGAATTTCCACCCACGAACTTAGTCAAAACCTAGCTAAAGAGTAGATCTCATAGCCCAAGAGTCATCTAAAGGTCCATGTGAAATGGGTCTAGGAACCCTACACTAAAAGGAGTTAGCTCATGAAGGCTTCGGAGCTTCGGGAGTTCGAAGCTCTGAGATGTCAAACTTCATGATAGTCACAATTTCCTGAACTACTAGAGTAAGAAGAATCGTAGATGACTTAAGAACCTGAAAACAGAGATGGATGTGAGTCATTCATTGGGAGGAGAAGCTATCCCAGTCATCAGATCAACTTAGAGACCCAATAGAGCTAACGAATCAAACACCAGTCGCTCAATTAAATTGATGGTTTTGAATAATTGCAGAACACGAAGGTGAAATTAGCGGACGTGCTACTTTGTGGCCCACAATTCACCAACGTCGTTGATCTCATTGGGGTGGAATATTAATGACACCGATTAGACCGAGTTTGGCAAGTACTTTTCAGATTGCGGAAGTTGAGCTCTCTGCTAAAGAGTGCGCACGTTGGGGCCCCGCAATCACTGTGAACCATCGATCGGCGAGCAAATCGGTATTGGCTGAATCATGACCATCAGACCTATAAACATTGCTAGGTGGATAGTCGTGAGTTCCTTTGGAAATATGTGAAGGAAAGAAGTCCATCTGTGTCGTCGATATGAGATAAAGGACATGCATTGATAGATCATCGAATTTGGGTGTAAGCTCTCTGGGAGAAAGCGAGTGTAGATAGGTTGAAACTCTCAAAGCCCAAAGAGCCGAAGTGATTTGCAGTCATCGATCTGTGGGAGACATGCATTGATAGATCATCGACTTCGAGTGTAAGCACTCTGGGATAAAGCGAGTGTGGAGAGGTTGACACTCCCGAATACCGAAGATCCAAAGGAGATCTGAGCCGTCCAAGCCAAAGGGACAGGTGTCGTTAGATCCTGCACTTCTCTGGAAGGTCACTCCAAGAGGAAAGGGGATGTGTTGAACAAGAACTCCCAAAGGATGAAGAGTCGAAGTTCATATGAGTTGTCCGTTAGTGGAGGAAAAGTGTCAGCAAATCTTCCATTTCGGAAGATAACCACTCCAGAGGAAAGTGGGGTCGTGAGAGTTGAGAACTCCTGAAGTAAACCATGACCGTCAATTTGAAGGAGACACATGTTGAAAGATCATTGATTTCGGATGAAATCAATCCAGGAGAAAAGGTGGTGTGAGCGTTCGTCACTCCCGAACGTCGAAGTCCTGAAGGGGACCCAAGCTGTTGATTTAGATGGACGCATGGTGCCTGATCTGGTACTTCAAGTATAGATCACTTCGGAGGAAAAAGAGTTGGAGTGCTCGAAACTCTCAAATGATAAAGTCCCAAAGAAGATCATAACCGTTGATCATAAGGGATGCATGGTGCTTGATCTGTAAATCCGGGTATGGAGTAATTCAGAGGAAAAAGGTGTAGGAATGTTTGAAACTCTCGGACAATAAAGTCCCGAAGTAAATTAGGGTCGTCAAAATCCCCGAGGAAACTTGGTATCGGATCGTTAAATGTGGAGGTTTCCACTCCAAAGGATTCGCGTGGTGGTTGTCTTGGTGCATGTTGTCTTGGAATCTGGTCATATATCGCGGTCATATGAAAGGGGATGAAAGAACCCAAAGATCTTGGGAGGGGATATCTGCTTGCTCTGAGCTTGTTTCGGAGCATGGAGATCGTGGCTGGAAATCTATGGAAGAGAAAAATGGAATAGAGATCCCGAATGGGGGTTTTGATTATCCTAAGAAGAGAGGAAATTTGAGTCCCTACCATGGGTGTGTTACAAATTGGTATAAGAGCATGGTTACGATGCTTGTCTTTCTTGGGCTCATGGACAAGTTGCTTAAAAACCATGTTTAAAGAACTCTTAAGGGGGACACCTTATCTTACTACCTCCCTAAAGAGCCTGGTTAAAACTTATACTAAGGGAAAGAATAAAACTTTCTACTCTATGTGTGTATTTAAGAAATTTGAATTGTATGTTGTTCATAAACTAATAGAATGTTGGCTAACAATAAGTGTCTTGTCATCACTTCAGCAGTCAGTGAACCAGGGGAAAACTTCAAGTCTAAAGGATGGTGACATGTTATGAAATGGGGGATGGCTCCCACAATAGAGATGACGATTCTGACGAGAGGAGGGCAGTGGATACCCCTCCAAATCTAGCTGAAATTGTAAGAGGCCTTATGGCCAAATTACAGAGTTGCAAGGGTGACAACGAGATATTGATAAAGGAGCAAGAGAAACAAACAAAAATCAATGCAGTCTTGCTGCATAGCTTATTCGATATACAGAGGCAGCTGTAGCATGGAACTATAACCAACCATGTGGACCTAATACATATAGAGAGAAGTCAAAGCCCACCTGAAATATGAAAATGTGGTCTCATAAGTGGCCACACATGGAGAAGTACCTCGAGGAAGGCCCAACCTGGAGGCAGGGGACGCTCATAGGAAGAGTCCTATGGAAAGGGGACAAACAAATATGAGGGATATTCTAGTATAAAAATTATCCAAGTGGATATCGGTGTCCACCCACCTTTTCCAACTGGTTCAAAACAATTTTCTCGCAATTTTGGTAATTTATTATTTTTAGCAGTTTTTAACTTCCGGGGCCATTTTGAGGGCCTAAATGAAGGTTTTTGGGATCGAGCTTATCAATCATAAATGACGGTGTCGGTTGATCCCCCTAAATGAATCTCCTCGAAGATACCTTTCCAACGAGATATTGTGCGCCCAAAATGGAGATCGTATGCCAAAGTTACGCCCCTAGGAAGTTCATACACCAAACTACCCAAAATGGGGTCCACAAAACTGTTGAATTTTCATCTTCCAGGGTTAGGGTTTTGGATTTTCTTTATGATAAAAATTCCTTTGGAGCCTCATTGTAAAATCATCTTCTTGCGAATGCGAGTAGCAGACACATCTCTTCTTAGAGATAAGATTTCACCATTCTAGTGAGTCTTTCACTCTGTATTTTTACAATCTTTGTACATTTTCACTCATTAATATAAAATTGTGTATTACTGTATCTCTGTGTTTATGGTTGCATATATGATACATTTATGTTATATTATTGAATATCCGAGATATCTATGTACATAGATTTATTATAACTCTACTCTCATTTCATGTCAAAAGTAATTTGGATCAGTGGTATTAGAGCAGGCTGCTCTTGATCATTTTTTTAGTGCATGTCCCCGACGAGGTCTAAGTATAGCAAGTTGGATCTCGAGCTTGTCTCTCTTGAATACAATCACTCTTGCACAGCCAAGAAAACCTCCATGGAGGAAGAAAATAAAAACGATGGAGCAGGCGATTCTATCAATTTGTTGCTTGAGCAAGCTCTCACGCAACATAGGGACAAAATGATGGAGATTTTTTCCCACATCCTTCAACACCTGTCGATAGAAACATGCACGTATTCATAAAACAACCACTTTGGAAGCACCTCTCCTTTCAAGGTACATTTTAATTTTTATATTCCTGTATTTGAAGGTTAGATAGATGCGGATTCCCCAGACAAATGGTTAAATATGTTAGAAGGTTATTTCTTTGTTCATAATTTTTTCGACAGGGAAAGATCCCCTTCACACTCCTTAAATCTCTCCCCCATGTCAAACATTGGTGGGAAAATTACTAGGAGAAAATTTCCACAGAGGAGTCTGGAATATATGGGGCTAAGCCCACTTGGGATTTTTCTGTGGATGCGGTAAATGAACAATATTACCCTGTTGGCAATTATGAGGACCAGTACATGAGATGGACCACACTGTGGCAAGAGGAGGGCCAAGTAGTTTCAGATTTTACCAATAACTTCCATACCTTACACATGAAGCTGGGTATCAAATAATCCTAATGACATTTGGTTTTGAAATACCATGGGGCTCTACACAGATACATCCAAATTGAAATGATTTTTTTGGACATATCATCACTTGATGTTGCTTACTGGCATGCTGTTAAAATCGAGCAGAAATTTAAGCACCAGAACAAACGAGAGTTTGGGTTTGAAAATATTCATCAACCAAAGTATGATAAAGATGGCCCTAACAAATTGTCTCCCGAAAACTAGTCCAAGCAATAGGAAAAGAAGGGTCACGGGAAGACAAAGGACACCGGAAAATGGTGCGATTTCCACAAAATCCCTTGGAACAACATCGAGGAATGTCGCTAAAAAAATTCATTAGTGGCCGAGATCAAAGACAAGTAGTCGAACCTTGATTTAGAATCTGATTCTGAAAAAAACTGGTAAAATACAGATCATCGACGCAGACCCCACTTCTATTTTTGTGACCAAAACAATTCAACCAGAAGAACCAACTGATGCTGAAGAGAGGGAGCACATTTTTCATTCACAAATGTGGGTGAAGGGGACCCTGCTACATTTTATTGTTGATAGCGGAAGATAGAATAACCTCATCTCAGTAGAGGTCATCAAACAGTTGGGATTGTCGACAACACCACACCTGCAACCATACAACATCAGGTGGCTTTGCCAGGGACGAGATCTCTGTATCAACAAACAATGTTGATTTTCATATGGCATCCATCCCTTCAAGGACGAGGTATTATGTGATGTTTCCCCAATGGATGTCTATGATGTTCTCTTGGGGCAACCATATATGTGGAAGCGCCATGTTGTTTATGAGTCTCGACCCCACAATGTCATTGTTTCTCTGGGGGGTCATCTCTACAAAATACCAGAGGTAGTTCTGAATACTGATCCAACTAAATAGTGCCTCAAGGTAGTATCTCATACTACAAAATTCATCTTCTTCACAATCTGTTCAAAAGGTGAATAAGAGGATACTGCAACCACTACAACCTCAGCCCAAGCACCTTCTATCCAACAGAAGCAGGTTGAAAGGATTGCAGCAAAGTGTAAATATTCCTTCTTCACATAGGCATATCATGTAGCCAGACTAGTTAAAAATTTCCAACCCACCCAACCACATGTTCATGACAACCTTCAACAAGCTAAGAAGCACAACTTCTACAACAAGGCAAACAACTCATCAAGGTGTAGATTCAACAAACGTTTTTCCATCTCCCCCGGGCACTCAACGCAATGGAGAAAATTGCTTCCTAAGGAGGGAGAATTGATCCAGGTGGATATCTGTGGCCACCCACCTTTTCCAACTGGCTGAAAACAACTTTCTGGCAAGTTTGGTAATTTACTATTTTTAGCAGTTTTTAATTTCTAGGGCCATTTTGAGGGCCTAAATGAAGTTTTTTTGGGATTGAGCTTCTAAATGGTAGCCAAAGGATCTAATTTATCCCACTAATTGAATCTCCTCTACGATACCTTTTCAACGAGCTATCGTGAGCCCCAAACGAACATTGTATGCCAAAGTTACGTCCCCGGGAAGTTGATACACCAAACTACCCAAAACGGGGTCGACAAAACTGGGTTAGGGTTTTGGATTTTATTTATGATAAAAAGGCCTTTGGAGCCTCATTGTAAAATCATCTTCTTGCGAATGAGAGTAGCAGACACATCTCTTCTCAGAGATAAGTTGCCACCATTCTAGTGAGTCTTTCACTCTGTATTTTTACAGTCTTTGTACATTTTTACTCATTAATAGAAAATTGTGTATTATTGTATCTCTATGTTTATGGTTGCATCTCTAATACATTTCTGTTATATTATTTAATATCGGAAATATCTCTGTACATTGATTTATTATATCTCCACTCTCATTTTGTGCCAATAATAATTCAGATGACAAAACTAGTTCACATTCTCAGAAGAAAGGAAAGAAGCGAAAGCATTCCAAAAGTCGTGGCCCTGAAGAGTTCAAGAAAGCCAAACCACCCTCTTTCAATGGAGATATCAAGAAGGGGGAAGAGGCAGAAGCTTGGATTCTTGGTTTAAATAAGTACTTCAGAGTTCATAACTATTATGAAAACTTGAAGGCTTGAATAGCCATCTTCAACCTGAATGGAAAGGCTTCCATTTGGTGTGAGGATATTAAGAATGTGAAAGGAATCCATGAAAAGTGCTTATCATGGAAACAGTTTGAGAAAAAACTTCAAGGATAAGTATCTGTCAGAGAAATACTTCGATGGGAAGACTAAGGATTTCTATGAACTCAAGCTCGGACAACTCAACATACATGAGTATATCAATAAATTCCTGGAGTTGTTGAGGTATGTCCCCTACCTAAAAAATGAAAAGGAAAAAGTCCAACGATTTATCAGTGGGTTGCCTCAGACCTACCAGAAAAATATTGAGTTTGATGAGCCAAATACCTTAGAAGACACTATCCAGAAGGCAAGGTATTGTTATGAACAGTTTGGGCATCAGACAAAACCTCACAAGGACTGGAAGAGGAAGAGTAGTTCGGGATTTAAGAAGAAGGGGTTTAAATCCTCAAGATTTAAGAACTATAGGAAGGATTCAAGGATGAGCCTTCCTACGTGAAGTGTGTATCAAAAAAATTTCCCCTCTCATAGTGGAAATAAACCTTTTAGATCAACCCCAGGAAAGATCGATAACCCAAAGAGAGAACCCTTGAAATGTTGTGGTTGCGGAGAAGAACATCTACTGAGGGATTTCCCACATAGGCAACAAAACAGTAGGAGAGTCTACAACATCCAGGAATATACCACAGTAAATGATGTGGCTAGGAGCAGGCCACAGATTTATGTAGCTTTGGATAATAAACAAGTTGACCACCAAGCTTCAGTGGTGGAGATGGAAGGTATGATCTCCAACCGTCTAGTTTCTATTTTAATTGACCTTGGTTCTAATTTGAGTTTTGTTCCCCCCCAGACTATTGATAAGTGTAAACTGCAACCAGTTAGACATGTTAAGCCATGGTTGGCACAACTAGCCACTGGAACCAAGAGAAAAGTAACAGATGTCTTACCAGCTTTCCAATTCATCATGGACGGGTTTTCCACCCAAGCGACCCTTAACATACTGCCCCTAGGATCTTATGACTTGTTGATTGGTATGGATTGGTTGAATTCTTAAAAAACTAAGTTGGACTGTTACCATAAAACTTTAGAATGTGTAAATGGAGAAGGGAGAAAGATGACCCTCCAAGGGATTCAGAAGCATGTCTCAGTGTGGCAAATATCATCCCTTCAAATGAAAAAAATATTGCAGAAAGGGGTGTCCTCTACATGAAATACATGTGTTAGAATATGTTGAGGATGACAAACCAAACCTAGAGGACCACCCCATATTAAGAGAGTATAGAGACGTTGTTGGGATCGTGATTTGGTTAATTAATGATGCTGATTTAATCCTTTTTGACCGGTATTATATATGTATTAATAACCATTTTGAAGAACTTTTTAAGGATTTCACATCAAATCATCATAGCTTATACAAGGTACGTGTAATTGATGTTTTTTTATGGTTTTGAGTTTAATTCAATTTGATTTAATGATTTTGAGAAGATAATGCGCAATCTGTTTGTCACAGGGAAAAATCGCAAGGCGTTTTTCCATCCAGTATCTCATCCGGTACTCCATCCAGCACTGTGTCCAGTACTTCATCCGACACTGCGTCTAGCACTGCATTCAACACTAAAAACGTGGGAGAGTTGGCGGTTTTTATATTGGAGGCCTGTGCTGGGTGAATAAACAACATGGGTTTTGTTCACCCTCGTGGGCTCCAACTACCGAGCTCTTGACATCTCATATTGAGTTGTTATGCTGAGTGTTGACTGGCTCGATCAGTTTCTAGAAGCCAAAGGCAGTTATAGCGTATTTAATGGAATTTGTCGTTTTTAGAGGAGGTCCACCCTTCCAGTGGTTGAAATCTCGAGTTGTAACTATTATAAATACCATATCAGTTGTCAAACAAAGTGTCAAGGATTGTTATAATTGTTTTGTTGTGTAATTCAAGTCTGTGTTTTTGATTTAATGACCAGATTCGTGCTGATTTAGCTCACGATTTTCTATTGAGGAGTAACCATGACCTGCTGGGGGGGGGGGGCACAAGGGGNGACCTGCTGGGGGGGGGGGGCACAAGTGGTCTGGGTGAATACTTAGATAGTTTTCTTGTGTATTCTAGTTGCGCAATTATCATTTCTTTCATTTCTTGTTATATGTGTTTTCATCATTTTACATGCTGTGTATTTGTTGTTCATTGCTTAATTGTTTAAATTTCCTTTTTGCAGGTTGCATGAGACAATACTTGTTAATATGTTGTGTTTTTTAATAATTAGTAAACAAATTGCAATCTTAGCTACTAACCTTGGTGTGTGATTAAATGCCAATTTTAATTTCTGCAGGTTGAAATAGAATAGTTAAAACAAAGTATTGAGTTAAAACAAAGTATTTAATTAATACAGAGTATAGAGTTTCTTTGGCAAAGTTTCAATGGATGAATAGTTGCTAGTTTTGATTTTAATTCTCAGTTTGCTTATCTAGCTTGCTTATCAATTTTGTTGTAGTATGTTGAGGTAGAAGTAGAATTTAAATTATGTTTTTATAAGCATTTTAACTTGCAATTTGAATTGTTAATAATAGGATTAGTTTAGTTTAGTTTATGAAATTTCTATTCTAAATTTTAATTGCAACTTTAATGAGAAGTTTGAGTTTGATTTAAGATTTCAATTATGAGTTTCTAATTGTATGAATTTGCTTAAATAACATAAGAGTGCATTTGAATTAAGTAGAATAATGTCTTCTTATTGTTGATGATTAATGCATAAATTGAGAGATCACATGGATTTTCAGGATAATTGATATTTCTTCTATAATGGCTAAGCTCTTGTTAGATTTCTTGATTCATACATTTTGTTTCTCTATAGAATTTAATATTGAGTTTATTCCTCTTGAGCTATCACTAATTGTTAGATGCCATCATGATGTCATAAGACACCAAAGACATAATCATTATATTTGAAGTTTCTTGTTATTGTAGTTTAAGAATAGTTGTTGATTAATCTTTGAATATTTTCATGACGCTCTTAATTAAATAGGTTAAGATTTCCTTTCGCAGATTGGAAATAATTATGAGTTTTATCTTAAGAATAGAGTTCAATTGCTTCATAGTTTTGATTAGTTACATGTTGAGTAATTTTGATTAGTTTACTTGTTGAATAAGTTTTATTAGGTTAGTTGTTTGCTTGTTTACTTGTTGTCGCTCATTAATTTGAATAGATTGATTAGATTAATTTGTTGTTGCTATTGCTCATCAAGTTGAATATATTAAATAGATGACCTTCTTTTTCTCATTAGATTTATTAAGTTTTAAACTTGTTCAAAGTAGGGTTTTTATTTGCTTCTTTAAGAACAATCCATCGATCCATTATTTAAAATTTGCTTAGGGTAAATAGTTTAAGTTCCTTAATAGGGTTTTCTCATTGATAGTATTTGCTTAAGAAGGATATCCCTCAGATAGACCATCTCCTTAGTTAGACTATACTTCCTCTATATTTTCTGCCTTGGCACATATAGTGCTACGACTCTAAGTTTACTTACCACGGGTTGACAATTTAATTGAGGGATTTAGTGCATATAGAACACCCATCAGACGTGTTTCCAGAAAAGATACCGGGTCTACCTCTGAGAAGAGACATTGACTTCTTGATAGAACTTGGACTAGAAGCAGTGCCAGTATCTAGGACACCCTATAGGATGCATACACCTGATATAGTCAAGCTAAAGATACAACTAATAATTGGAAATTAATAATTGCATGCATGTATTTACTTATCTGTAAATGGTTCTACACTGAAAAGTTAAATTTTGTATATACATTGTTTTCCTTGAGGACTTGTGCTTCTATTTTTCCCGTGTGCCCCAGTTTATCTCTCAAAGGTGTTTTCCCTAGGGAGCTACCTCACTTCTCTGAAATCAGAGGAAGCCTCTTGGCACTTCTACCGTCACGGTAACCTCACAATTTTATGCCGCCTATTATCGAAACCTAAGGTGTTTCGAACTAGGAAGGTGTTTCCTTCAAACCAGTGGTTTGAAAGACCTTGAATTCACACTCACGACCTTAGTCAAAACACAACTAAAGAGTAGAGATCATAGCCCGAAAGTCATCTAAAGGTCCATGTGACCTAGGTCTAGGAACCCTGCACTAAAAGGAGTTATCTCATGAAGGTTTCGGAGCTTTGGGAGTTCGAAGCTCTGATATTTCAAACTTCACGATAGTCAGAGTTACCCATACTACCGTAGTAACAAGAGTCATAGATGACTTAAGAACCTGACAACGTATATGGATGTGAGTCATTCATCGGGAGGAGAAGCTATCCCAGCCATCAGTTTGAATCAGATACCCACTAGAGCCAACGAATCAAACATGATCCACTCGATTAAATCAATGTTTGGGAATCATTGCAGAGCGTGAAGGTGAAATTAGTGGATGTGCTAGTTCGCAGCCCGTAATTCACCAACGTCATTGATCTCATCAGGGTGGAAGATCAACGATCCTGATTAGACGGAATTTGGGTGAGTAATTTTTATATTGCATAGGTTGATCTCTCTGATAAAGAGTTTTCACATTGGAGCCCCACAATCACTATGAACTGTTGACTAACAAGCGAATTGGTATTGGCCGGATCATGACCGCGAGACCTAGAAAATTTGCTAGGTGGATAGTCGCGTGTTCCTTTGGAAATATGCAGAGTAATGGAGTCCGTTTGTGCCGTCGATCTGAGAGAAAGGACACATGTTGAAAGATTGTCGACTTCGGGTGTAATCTCTCTGGGAGAAAGTGAGTGTGGAGAGGTTGAAACTCCTGAATCCCAAAGACCCGAAGTGATTTTCAGTCGTCGATATGTGGGAGACATGCATCGACGGATCGCCAACTTTGGGTGTAATCACTTCGGGAGATATCCAGTGTGGAGAGGTTGACACTCCCAAAGCCCGATGAGCTAAATAAGATCTGATCTGTCCAAGCCAAAGGGATAGGTGTCGTTAGATCCTACACTTCGATGGAAAGTCACTCTGGGAGGAAAGGGGATGTGTTGAACAAGAACTCTCGAAGGCCAGAGAGACATAGTTCATCTGAGCTATCCGTCAGCAGAAGACAAGTGTCAATAGATCTTCCATTTCACAAGATAACCACTTTGGAGGAAAGTGGGGTCACGAGAGTTGAGAACTCCCGAAGTAAATCGTGACTGTCGATTTGAAAGAGACACGTGTCGACATACCATTCACTTCAGGTGAAATCACTCTGGGAGAAAAGGTGGTGTGAGTGTCTGGGACTCCCGAACGCTGAAGTCTCGAAGTGGACCCGAGTCGTTGATTTAGATGGATGCGTGGCACCTGATCTGGTACTTCGGGTACAGAGTTGGAGTGCTCGGAACTCCCGAACGTCGAAGTCTCGAAGGAGATTATAACCGTTGATCACAAGGGACGCATGGCGCTCGATATGTAACTGTTGGTACAGAGTACTTCAGAGGAAAAAGGTGTAGGAATGTTTTAAACTACCGAACACCAAAGTTGAGAAGTAAATCAGGGTCGTCAAAATCCCAGAGGACATGCGGCGTTAGATCATGAACTTAAGAGGTTGCCACTCTGGAGGATTCACGTGGTGGTCATATTGGTACCTGTTGTCTTGGCGTCCGGTCATATGCAAGTATAGGGGGGTGAAAGAACTCGAAGATCTTGGCGGGGGATATTTGCCTTCTTTGAGCTCGTTTCAGAGCATGGATATTGTGGTTGGAAAGATCTGGAAGAGAAAAATGTAATAGAGACCTCGAATGGGGGTTTTGATTCTCCTAACAAAAAAAAAAAAATTGATTCCCCAC
>ML785352.1:787811-798838 GCA_009831015.1 Picea engelmannii | reverse complement strand
CCAATATGGGTATGACTGTTAATACTGATAAGATTAAGGTCATGATTATTAAATCCAATAAGATCCCTTATGATACCTTTGTATATGACAACAACAACTTGGAGGAAGTGACTTCATACAAATATCTTGGAATTGATATTCACGAGAAGCTCAATTAGAATTATAGCATTGAGAAAATAATTATTGGAGGATGTAAAGCTTATTATGGGTTTGAAAACAATTGTAAATCCATTGATCTTTGGAGTTGGGATAAAAAAAGGCTCCTCTTTGAGACTCTTGTTACACCTTTTATTCTTTATGGATGTGAAGTCGGGGGTTGTAGTATCTCTCGTGAATCCTGGAGAAAGATAGAACAAATACAAAAGAATTTTATAACCTATAATCTCAAAATTAAAGGAAATATGCCCCATCCCATCATCCTCATAGAAACAAGCCTCTCCATGATTGAGAGCATGACTATGACTAGATACCTAATGTATAAGAACAAGTTAAACAACATGGAAGACAAGATGCTACCTAAAATTGCTTCAAAATCAAGTCATAACCACCATCAACTCAAGCAAGGATGGCATACAGACAAACTATTGGGGAATCATGGAAGAAACCATTTTGTAGAATAAAGATACTATTAAAAAAAATGTCAAATCAAAATTTAAGGAAAAAATGTGGTGTGATAAAGAGTTAGAGGAAAAAAGAAAATTAAGGTATTACAAAGATGTAATCAACCCTAATCTAGAAGATCAAAATTAAGTGTAAAGAAAAAAATAAGCATTGCTAAGATAAGAACAAATTCTCACTAGCTCCATAGTGAAAGGCTCCTAAAATGCCATGAGACGAAAGAGTGTGTCACATTTGTGACACTAAGAAGGTTGAAGATGAAAAACACTTTCTCTTAGATTGTCCAGTCTATACCCATATTAGATCTCATTTTCAAAATATTGATCACACTACCAACCTTCCTAACCTCTTAACTCAACAAAAATATGGTGATCTTGGAAAGCTTCTCTAAGAATCAAAAGTAATCACTTACCGTCTTAAGGTCCGATAGACCAATTAAGTCTTAGTGGACGTTAATCATCATCATCATCTAAAGTTTAATATGGAAAGATGCTATGACTTACATACATAACATTAAAAAATAAAAACTACAAGTAAACTAACATACAAGTAAACTAACATACAAGATGTTATGTATAATTCAGTTGGATTATACATTTTATATATATATATATATATATATATATATATATATATATATATATATATATATATATATCAAGTAGTAAGGCGTAAGCACACGTAAGCACACGTTACATAGATATCGAAGGAGTGAGTTCAAGTTTGAGAGCTTTAGTAGAGTTGTGATTGAGGTAAAGAAGAATGGGTCAATATTAGAATGAGAAATAAGTGTGTATAATAATTTTGTGACTTGGTCGTGGTATATTATATTTAGATAGAGACGAGAGAAACCCGGATGCCAGAGCCCCACCACTTCTGCATCAAATATGCCGCAATAATTTAAAAACAAAACAAAATAAATATCAGATGCTATATTATTTTAAAAGGTGTAAAGATAAACCAAACAAAATAAATAATACAAGTTATCTTATTTTTAAAAATTTAAAGTTAGGAAAATAATTTTGTTTTGTTTTGGAGTATGAGATAACGACGTGATTAATAGTTTATGTTTATTTATGTAAATAAATATGTTAATAATTTGAGAATCAAAGACTGGGATAAAAAGTAAAAGTCTACTCTATTATAAATCTAAATAAATTATTTTAAATAATCATTTTTTATAATTATAATTAAAATTTTCAAATTATATTTATAAAATTTAAATTAATAATTTTAAATATTGCACAAATTTATTTAAAATAATTCCTTATTTAAATTTTATTATTTAAAAAATGTAAAGATAAGTAATATTAATTTTTAATAATTTTAAATATCCACAAATTTTATTTAAAATATTTTTTTATTTAAATTATATTATTTAAAAAATGTAAAGATAAGTAATACTAATTTTATTAATTTTATTTTGTTTGGGAGTATTAATAATTTGTGTTGATTTATGTAAAGAAATAGGTAAATAATTTGAGATTTAAAGATATTTGATAAAAGTAAAAGTTTACTTCATTATGATGACGATGATGATTAACCTCCACTAAGATCTAATTGGTCTATTGGACCTTAAGACGATAAGTGATTACTTGTGATTCTTTAGAATTTTGTTTCTGTGCTCGAAAAACATTAAGATAAGCTTTCCAACGCCCAGTTTCACTATGGAGCTCATGAGAATTTGTTCTTATCTTAGCAATGCTTATTTTTTTTCTTATCTTAGCTATGCTTATAATTAAAATTTTCAAATTATATTAATAAAAATTAAATAAATTATTTTAAATATTATATACTTTTTTTTTAAATCTTATTTAAAAATAAGCTTTTAATATATATATATATATATATATATATATATATATATATATATATATATATATATATATATATATATATATATATATATATATATAATATAATATTTAAAATAATTGATAAGTTAGAAGAATGCTTGGAAAACACAGGTTGTGTCTCTCACTGGTATAGTCATCAATCTTCTTCTGTATGCATTCTAGATATTATGGAAAATGGTGTTGAGTGGATTTTGGTGTTATTAGAATATTCTGGAAAATGGCGTTGAGTGGATTTTGGTGTTATTATAATCTGGAGAAAATTCGATTAATTCTAGATATTCTGGAAAATGGTGTTGAGTGGATTTTGGTGTTATTATAGTCTTGAGAAAATATCGTTCTTATGGCAAGGAGTCCCCATGATCTTGAAAACCATCTAAGAATCCTTGCTCCAATATGGGTATGACTGTTAATACTGATAAGATTAAGGTCATGATTATTAAATCTAATAAGATCCCTTATGATACCTTTGTATATGACAACAACAACTTGGAGGAAGTGACTTCATACAAATATCTTGGAATTGATATTCACCACAAGCTCAATTAGAATTATAGCATTAAGAAAATGATTATTGGAGGATGTAAAGCTTATTATGGGCTTGAAAACAATTGTAAATCCACTGATCTTTGGAGTTGGGATAAGAAAAAGCTCCTCTTTGAGACTCTTGTTACACCTTTTATTCTTTATGGATGTGAAGTCGGGGGTTGTAGTATCTTTCGTGAATCCTGGAGAAAGATAGAACAAATACAAAAGAATTTTATAACCTATAATCTCAAAATTAAAGGAAATATGCCCCATCCCATCCTCCTGGTAGAAACAAGCCTCTCCCTCATTGAGAGCATGGCTATGACTAGATACCTAATGTATAAGTGTGATAAAGAGTTAGAGGAAAACAAAAAATTAAGGTATTATAAAGATGTAATCAACCCTAATCTAGAAGATCAAAATTAAGTGTAAAGAAAAAATAAGATAAGAACAAATTCTCACTAGCTCCATAGTGAAAGGCTTTGGTCAATTCCTAAAATGCCATGAGATGAAAGAGTGTGCCACCTTTGTGACACTAAGAAGGTTGAAGATGAAAATCACTTTCTCTTAGATTGTCCAGTCTATACCCATATTAGATTTCATTTTCAAAATATTGATCACACTACCAACCTTCCTAACCTCTTAACTCAACAAAAGTATGGTGATCTTGGAAAGCTTCTCTAAGAATCAAAAGTAATCTCTTACGATCTTAAGGTCCAATAGACCAATTAAATCTTAGTGGACATTAATCATCATCATCATCTAAAGTTTAATATGGAAAGATGCTATAACTTACATACATAACATTAAAAAATAAAAACTACAAGTAAACTAACATACATAACATTAAAAAATTAAAAAACTACAAGTAAACTACAAGATGTTATGTATAATTCAGTTGGATTGGATTATACATAACATATTATATATATATAGAAATAGATATCAAGTCGTAAGGCGTAAGCACACGTAAGCACAGTACATAGATATCGAAGGAGTGAGTTCAAGTTTGAGAGTTTTAGTAAAGTTGTGATTGAGGTAAAGAAGAATGGGTCGATATTAGAATGAAAAATAGGTGTATATAATAATAATGATTAATGTCCACTCGAATGAAAATTGATATATTTTACATTAAAAAAATAAAAAAATAATTTAGATTTTTTTAAAATGCTATTTAGATACAAAATACATGAAATAAGACTATTGATTATCGATGTTACCTATTGACTCTGAATAAATCCTTTTTGACTGAAACATCCCAGACTTTCAATTATCAAACATTCAATTATCAAACCCGCGATTAAATTGTGAAACAAATGCAGATTCTCAGAGCTGACTTAGTCAACTGCCGCCATTAGTAAGCACTCTACAGATTCTCAGAGCTGACTTAGTCAACTGCCGGCATTAGCAAGCACTGTAATATGCCAATTTTTGTTTTTATGGCTCATCGCCACTCGACGGCCATTCGAGTTTTTCTCTTTGGTATTCATGTAGGCAATGGCCTCCCTAATAAAATATGTTGTTCGCAAAGATTTTGTTTCGTTTGGAGATTATTGGCCAAAGCTTTTGCATTTTCAAACCACTCTGTATTAGACATACATTCCATTCCATCTGAAACAAACCAATAAATTAAAGTCCTCACGAAATTGGTGTCTTGTTTAACGTACCTCTTCTTTTAAAAAAAAAAAGCATAATAATCCATGGATCCATTATTTCATTGTTGACAGATAAACTCCTGTACTTAATACCAACTTGAACATTCTATGCCTAAATTTTATTTCTCAATTATGCAATACATTTTTAATTTTCATGGACAGAATATAGAGTAGTATAAAAATTTCCCTAGTGAAAATAAGAGATAAGATAATAAAGACACTTTATACTCTTCCTTGAAGAGAAATCAATTGAAGATTGGAAGTTTAGAATATATGTTTAGAATCATGTAAAAAAAAAAAGCATGGATGATATTTTTCTGACATTTGCAAAATCTATTTTCTGAATATAAAATTTGTATTATATTTGAATCAAAAATCTTTATTATACTTAAATTTAAATTTAAAAGGAAATTGTAGTATATAAAGAAAAAGAGAAAATCAAATTTTTTTAAGGAAATTATTAATTTAATTTTCAAAATATTCAAGTAATTTTGTTTTTGCTTAAATTTAAAAGGAAAAAGTAATATACCAAAAAACTAAAATCAAATTATTTTAATGAAATTATTGATTTAATTTTCAAAATATTCAAATAATTTTTCATTAATTTTAATAGTATTTTTTTCATTTTTAAAATGATATCTTTAAATTTTTTTATTTTGTATTAAATATTTGCAAGTGAAAATATTTTTTTTAAGTTTTACATTTTAAAAGATGTTTGCACCTCCATAAATTTGATCTCTCTTCACATTTGATAAATTCTAAATTAAGACAATTTTGTTAACACTAAGATTATATAGATTTAACCACTCAAATATGAAGATCCAACAATTTATTGCTAGATTCATCAATATTTATCCAATATTTAGTTGGAGAAACCTAAACTTAGTGATAATTAACTTACTATTTATTTTTTTATATTATACATTCATATTGGGATTTTATATTTTTATTTCATTACAAGTCTATTGAAATCTACATTGATCATATTATATTTAAGTAAAATAGTTTGATAAAAGATTGAGAATAACAATTAAAAAAGGAAACATTTTATTTTATATTTTTTTAGACAACCATGAAATGTGGTTATACAGTTTTTGGTGGTATTGTAATTTACACTGCTTAAACTATTTTTTTTTAATGCATAAAGAAAACCCTTGAAGCACTGAGCTTCTACACTCCCAACAATTTAACTATACAATTTCAACAATTTCTCATTAAATTCCGAGAAAAATTAGTTGGAGAATATGCCTAGAAACCAAAAGAAAAAAAAAAACTTTTAATCAAGTGATCTGATTCCAAGCAAAATTAAATTTTCCTAAAAAAAAAAAAAAGATAAAAGGTAGATTATTTAACCCTAAAAATCAACATGTTATAATTAAATTTATTTTTCTTTCTTTGTTAGTACATATATTTATATTTTCATTCATTCTTCAAATAAACTTATTTAAAACAACATTGTATTCTAAGAAAAAACAAATAATTTATAATTTAAACTTATAAAACTAAATAAGCACTAGATTAAAACAAATAATTTATAATTTAAACTTATAAAACTAAATAAGCACTAGATACTGAAGGCATGGACCATCTAATTTGATTTATGATCGTCTTAACAAAGATAACTTTTGATTTGTGCTTAGTAGATTTAGTGTTTACTTTGCGATATTTCATAAGGTGTTATCACTTTCATCCCAACCAACATACGTCGAGTTTGAAAGGGTTCTCACTAGAAAATCATGCATACACCATCCTATCTTCCAATAAAATCTCATGGCCCTCTTTTTATTTAAAATTTTGACGTCATCTTATCAGTGTGTGGTTTACTATTACTTTACAAATAGATATTAGCTCCATAAGATATTTATGATAACTAGATATTTACGATAATGAAATTTTTACAGAGTTTCTTTATTATTCAGCAAATCACGACCCTAATCTTTTCCACTCCCATGCCAACACTATCACCCCCTTTCCATCAATTAAATTCATCTTCAATGGTGATCCTTTCAACATCCTCATACCCTAAAATGCATTGTGTCGACATGGCTAGACAATTGTGGTACCTATTAATATTGTTTGTAATTAATTGGCAATTCCACAATTTCTTCTAAATGAAAAGGTTAATACTATTTTTTTCATCCTTCTTTTGTATTCTTCCAATATTCAATATATATGCTTTCTCTTTGTCCTAGAACCATATCTCCTCTCATCACATTGTGTTGGAATTTTCTTATCTTATTATTTATTACACTTAGCCTTCTAAGGTAAAATTTTGAAAATGTTACTCGTCAAGAAAGCATGGTCACCTAATCATTGTCCAAACATGCCTACAAAAACTCGCAACATGAAAATTTGTTGCTCATTTTATTTTTTAATTTTTACTTTAGAACCAAATTGAGATGTGTCCTTAACTGCCTTCGTTACGTGAGTTTTAAATCTCCATAAAATTAAAGGTGGGTCTCTAATTGACAATGCTAATTTCATTGGATTCATAATATTGGAGTTCCACTAGGGCACCATTTTCCTATAATTATAATGGATTAGTTCTTCTTTTTCTTCATGATTCCTCAAACCAGGCTTTTGTTTAGTAAAACATAAGGCAAAATTTACATTCAAGGATCAAATTTTGGAAAGGTTTCCTTACAAGCATTTGGAAAAAAATCTCACCTCATCATTACCTAAATACACTCTCTGAAGCTGATGATGCACAATTTTTATTTTTAGATTTGTTTTTTTTCCCCTCTAAATCAAATTTCCATGTGCCTTTAAATGGACCTAAAGTACAAGTTACAGATTTCCAAAAAATGCAAACCACACATTGGATTAATGGATTCTTGATATTTTTTGACTCGTGACATTAGATTACCATCAAGGTTTCCATTATCCCATGAGTCCATTGGCCCTATGCTTATTTCTTTTATCATTCTTAAAATTAGGTTTTCCTTAATGGGGGATGCAAAATTTCAAAAGTATTTCCACATGAGAATGTGAATAATATGCATTCTTAAAACTTTATAAAATGTCCTAGAAGTGGTGACACATATTTTTTCTACTTGGTTTGGTATTTTAGACCTTAATATTGATTTCCCATTTGTTCTTGAATGGATTTGGCCATGAGTTGCAACTCACCATAAATAAAAAATTGGGCCTCAAGTAAACAAATAGTTCATTTAATTCTACATGTGACATCAAAGTACCATTAGGGATTCCCTTTCCTTCAAATTCATGTGTCACAACACTTGTTTTGTTCAACAATTCTTGAAACTCAAATTCTTCCCAAGAGAGGCCATGGAAAATTTACATTTGGGTGTCAAATTTTGAAATAAATGTTTCCATGAAAGAGTGTGAATATCATACTCACCTTCTCCTTTCCCAAACATGATTTCCAAAAAATGATGTCATGCAATTTCTATGATCAATGTTTTTTTCCTTACATTCTAGACCTATTTTCCATGTGTCACTAAATGGGTCTAGCCCCAAGTTATAATTCTCCATAAAATGAAAATAAAGCCTAAGACTGGAAAACCATCAATTATGTTGGGATTTTGAAATTTGATTACCTATAGATGTTCCCTTCTGACATGATTCCCATGACCCAATGTGTGTTTGTTGATGACTCTTAAAAGTAATATTTTTCCCAACTAGAGGTAATGAAAAATTTTCATTTGAAGGGTTCAAATTTGAAATGGTGCCTTGGAATGTGTGGACAATATGCTCACCTAATAATTTCTTATAAAATCTTTTCAAAATTAATAACATGACCTTTTGTTGCTTAATTTTACTTTATTTTTCATGAGAGCAATTTCCACGCATCTTTAAATATTTATGGATCACTAGTTTAAAATCACCATAAATAGGAAACGAGGACTTAGATCGACAAAACATTTATTTCTTTAGAATTGTGACATTGGATTACCTCTACGGTTTTCATTCTCAGATGACTCCCATGGCATAATGCTTGTCTTTTTTACTATTCCCCAAATTTGGATTTTTCCCACTAAGAGTCAGTGCAAAACTTTCATTCCTCAGTCAAATTTTGAAAATTCTACCCTAACTTACAATGGATGAAATGAACACCTTTTCCAAGTAAAACACAATTTTTGTAACTAACAACACAAAGGTTTTTCTCGGTTAGGGTTTTTCTCCATTGGGACCAATTTCTTATGCTTTCTTGAAAAACTTCAGGATGCAAATTGTGTTACAACCCTAGTTGAATATATGTTTAGGGATTATTAAGTAAAATAAATAAATAATTAGGTGATTAATTGTCTTAACATGGTTTTAACTAAACACAGATTGGCATATTAATATTAATTAAATATTAATTAATTAATTAATTAATTATTATAATTTTGATTAATTAATTAATTAAATTAATTACCTATCACATTGAATGAACAGGGTAATAAATTTAAAAAGGTTAATAAATTTAATTGTTTAAATTAAAGGATTACGTATATGGAGGGGATAAGGGGCATTAATAATGGGATAAGGAGCATTAATAAATGGATAAGACAATAAATGAATGGATAAGGAAATAAATGAGGAGAAAGGGCGGTGAAGGAGGGATATGAGCGGAGGAGGTTTACGACAGAAAAGGGGGGGATTATTATCATTCTACGGGTTTTTTTTGAGCGGGTTCTCTTGGATTTGCACATGAGGGTTTTTGAGTTCTGAAGTCGGGAGGGATTAGTACAGGGAGCACCAGTTTGCTGGGGGTTTTGGGCACGGGGGCCAAGATATCCATATGGTATCCTGGAGCTAGGAAGTTGTCCTAGTTGGCAGGGTGGAAACAAGGTTTGGGCAGAGTTGGTCAGCGCATTAGGCAACAACAAAGCAGTGGGCTGGACAACCAGGTCGACGGAGAAACTAGCATCAGGAAGAGGTAAAATTGTTTTATTCTGTTAAGAAATTATTATGGTAAAATTGTTTATTTCTGTTATGAAATTATTATTCGTTGATAAATTTATATGCGTATGTGTTGAATTTATAAGAAATTACCGAGTTTCTGAAATCAAGTAGAAGTTACTGTTTCAGTTTATGGAATTAATGGATGTTAAATTAATACAGTTATTACACATGGTATCAGAGCGCCTCGTTCACAATCTGGAGCCTTAAGGGCCAAGTTCCCAGCTCCAACTCCAGCTCCGCCTAACCTACAAACCAAACACATAAATTTTAACAGAAATGTAAATATAAATGAAATACATATTGAAAATGTAAAAACAAATATCACAATAGAAACAAAACTTTAAAGACCCAAGACAAAACTAGGCTACAGTATAGTACTAGGATCCTGCTCGTGTATTTTCTTTGATGCTGTTTGAAGTGAACTCCAATTTCCCTCAATTTTATCTCAGTGTCTCCTCAATGCTCACCGGGTTTCTTGGAATTCACAGTAGTCCATTGGGGAATAGCAGAATTCCAAATTACATAGTTGGGTACAATAAACGAAAATATCAGAACTACCAGGCCAGAAAGAAGATTCTGAATTTTGCATCACTCAGGAAATATACATAGTGTGCCCAAAGCTACAAAATCAGGGGCCAATGCTAAGACCAGAGCTGAAGGGAGAGAACCGCTCCACTTTTTCTAGAAGGTTGTCCTTTTTCTAGAAGGTTTCGGCTCATGCATATTCCAGAACACGTAACTCTCAATGACGTCCAGGCCTCCGTCCTTGGCCTTCTGAATAATATTAGGCCACATCTCTAGTGTGCTTCGAGGATAATGTATGGAACCAGATATGAGAACTCTTCATTGGCTGTCAATCAGAAGACTTCTATGATGATAGGTAACATTGGCAGCAGATACATGTTTCCAATAGTAAAATCCATTGAAAAAGAAAAGCATATATCAGAACCAAACGAAGGTTCCTCATGAGATCCATAACCTGCAAATCTAGTCAGAAACCAATACCAGCAAACACCAAGTTGAGTATCTGTAATGTCAGATGCACAAAATACAACAAGTACATATTGTATCTGTGAAAATATTAAAGAAATTATGCGAAAATATTACAGAAATTAAGGGGGCAAACGATTAATGAATAAGGGGGCCTGTTCTTGCACCACACAGCCCGAACGCAGTGCCCAACCATGGCCAAGGAGATGCACAAACAAAAAACGTAATACACAGAAGCCATCACCCAAGCACCAGTGCTTAGAGACGGGCATTGAGTCTACCGAGAGGGACAAAGCAAAGTGGAGAGGCGGCAGAGGAAGGACGCGGAAGTGAAGGACGCGTTTAGGGTTTGGAGAGATATGTGTAGGATTATTTTGGAGGAAGCGGGCACGTGGGCTTCATGCGTGCCCGATTTGATTGTTTTTTTTATATATTTTTATTTTTTTTATTTATATATATATATATATATATA
>ML785352.1:733491-766463 GCA_009831015.1 Picea engelmannii | reverse complement strand
TAGGGGGCTTAGGCCTGGAATAATATTTTAATATTATTTCCTAAAAATCCATATGCACATTATTTTATCCTAAGTCCTCTTGGAAGGACCCGTGATTCCCAAGTGGTGGAAGGAAGGCGCACGGATGGAACACATGCAGTTCCTAGGGTGACAAGTGTCAACCCTGGTGCATGCAAATATAATCCTAAACTGAACCGTGGGTGGGGAATCTTCCTCCATTCGGACCTGAACTTCTGAGCGTGAAAGGGAGTACGACCTCTGCCAGATACGCGGATTGATCTCTGAAGCCGTTAAGCCTGTGTTTTGTCGGAAGAAACCATGTAAACCCATGCTCCGAACTATGAGTCTGTGTCTGTTCTAGGCAACCCGGAAATGCATTCCTGAACCAGAATCCCTGTGCTGGACTTGAGTGGAAGCATCCTGTGGTTGCATGGGAAATGCTGAGCTAGCCTGTGTTTGGAGCCTGTCCCGAAATCATCACTGGGAGATCATCTAGTGATTGTTGAACCATTTTTTTGGAAGCATTTGTCTGAGTTTATTGTGGATTGTTGTGACCATGTAGTACTGGACTACGTGAGGCTTGTTGGCCTGTGAGCGACTCCTCTAGGTGAGAGAGTGCGCAGAGGGAGAAGAGAACTCCTGGAAGAAATCCCTGTAGTTGCCATAGAGCCCAGAGACTTCCGGTCCGGTCTGTTCCTGTAACCCAAGGTAAGGGGGACTGACAACTGAAGGACTGTATAGGTGACAGAGAAGGTGCACTCCCCTGGGGTGGAGCAGGCATGTGGGGAATGAGGGTCTGTGGGCAGTGAGCGTGGGAGATTCCTGAGAGAGATTTCTTCCTGGTGGTTGTGTATGTGCTATCTTCCCTGTAACCTCAGCCTGAGTCTAGATTCCTTGCCTTGGGGTGGAGCTCAGTCCCATCTCGGGGGTGACCTACTGTTGAGCTGATGAACAGTGTGGTCTAAGGCTGAGAGTTTTGTGGAAGGCCTGCACTTGGTTGGTGAATTCTACAGCTATTAAAAGATAAGTATCTGAATTATGTTTTATCACATTTGGCATGACTGTGTTGTATATATATTATCATGTTTTCCACTGTGTAAATGAATTACTGTCGAATGCTATGGTTTGTTAATGGTAACAGTAACTTATATATTTTACTCTGCGAATTAAGTGTGTTTTATTTTGTTAAATGCATTTGTTCCATAAGACCCAGAATGAGTTCTGTAGATTTCATGTACAGAACGAGAACCGTCAGGTTGGTAAAATCCGGGTTGTGAAAGGGTACACTACACTCTTGTTTCTTGCTGAGAGGCTTTTTATTGCCTTCTCGAGGATCCCTAGGTGAGGCATCTCGAGGTTTCATTTTTTAGGCTTTTATCTTTTACCAACTGCTTTTACCTTCTAGGCCTTTAGCCCCTTCTTCCCATGAGATAAGGTGCAACCCCACAAACAGATCATCCTAATGCCCGGACTAGGGGAATGGGACAGATGAGCAGGAGATAAGATGAAAAAGTGATGATATGATGGGAGCAGACGATGGCTCTTCAGAAATCCCCCCAGTGGAAAACCAAAACCTATGGGTATAGGCTTGCTAGGACACCCTGTCAATCCCTCCAATCATGGTCAAGTGGGTTGATGTAATATCCAAGAAGTAGTTATAAATAAGAGGAGTAAGATGCATATGTCTAAAGGTTATAATGATCAAAAGTGACACATACCATGATACCTGGACCAATTACCTCATGGAGCAAGAGCCTTCTCCGATACAAGACTAGGTCGATGGTGATGGATGCTGCTGCTGTTGAGAAGATGAATCTAATGAAAGAAAAGAAGGATGGGCCCTCCAGGGCCATGCTCAAGTCAATCCTTCTCTTGATACTCCATGTCTAGGACCTGTGGGCCTCGAGACATGATCTCCTAGTTATCCCTAGAAATCGGGGATAACATCTGGCTCCAAGTTTGGTACAGGTGCTCACTGTAAAGCGCATGAGAACCTCAACATCTCTGGCATAACCTGCAAACTTGCTCAACTCGATAGGGGCATTAGTAACAAAGATGGGGTCGTATTGCCACCCCGCATAGATAGACATATATATGTAACTAAAATAAAACAATCAATATGCAAATGTGGAAGCAAACTAACATGAAATGCAAATGGTATAATACACGGAGAATGCTTACTTACCTTCACTTACTTGTGAAGTTAGGTCCCCCCACCTTGGTGGGGTTTAAGGAGGTGCCCGCTGATAGGTAATGGGCGCCTTCTTCCTTCCAAAGTGGACAAGTAGTATGAGTTATCAACTGATTCCATTCAAACTTTGAAGGGTCTGAGCCATGATTGCGTGCTTCCTTTTACATTGGTTGACTCTCCTTTCTGAGTATCCCACATCCATACCATATCTCCCTCCTTATACTTTCTGACTTTGTATTTGGTCATTCCCTGAACAACCCTAGTGTATTGTACTGAGGGAGGTGGGTGGGCTTCTGCTGTAAAGACTTCTTGTTGAGACGGGTGGATTTGTACGTCATCTTTATTTTTCTTTAATATCTTCACCGTCCCAACTTCTTTGTTCTTGAATTCATCTAGGAGTTGTTGGTATTCTTCTTTCTTGGGCCATTTGATCTGATCAAAGTCTTCTTCTTTTGCAAAGGGAATGTCTTCTGGAGAATATTTCTGAAGCGTTTGTATCATTTCGTTCTACGTTTTTTCATTATTGACGGGATGAAAAATATCCTGCACATGGTCCCCAGTTATTGGCACATTGAGTAGATGTCCCACCGTTCCATATTTCAAAGGTAATCGCAAAAAGGTGAGGTCCATCTCAAGGGAACCGCTTATCATTGTGCCAAACTTCCTAGATAATAACATTCCCCACACGTCTGGGACATCAACCACCACAATGTCAATGTGGACTGTCTTCTCTAGATACTCCTTCAGGCATACTTCAACATTTTCAACCACCCCATGTGTGGGTATTGCTTTAGATTCGAAACCACACACATTCCTGTAAGGCCTAGTGACCTTCAAACCTACTTGTTGCATGACTTTAAGAGACATCATGTTGGCACCAAAACCTGTATCTAGCATGCAATTGTTGAGATTTTTGTTGTTCATTGTCAAAGTCATGAAGAAAGGAGGGTTTTCACCGTATTGGATCCTGAAATGATCAGCTTGCAACATAATAGGGGGATCCATAGGTTCATCTGATCCGGAAAAGAAAGTATCAAAGCATTCCTTGATGGATGGGATATTGATTGCTTCTCTTAGGGGAACATTCACATGCATCTTTGATAATGCCCCTTCGAAGTCAAAATTTAGGTCAACCTTACCAGCCTTGGAAGTCTTGGGAAGAAGTATCTCCAAGGGTCGAGGCTTTGCCTGATCAGCAACAGGTTGTTTCGAGTTCTTCCTTCTGTACACTTGAACTTCTTGTTTCTTTAGCTTTTCTCATGATTCCTGACCCAGGTTGTTTATTACCACCATCCTTGCTTCTCTAGCTTCTTTCCTCACGACTTCTTGATGTTCTATATCTGTGATATTTATCTGAGGAAGATCCATGAAATAATCCATATTGTTGACTTGCTGATGGCCAGCATTATAAGGACATTCATGCTCCCAATGTGATTCACTGCATTTCAGGCACCATGGATTTTCATCAACAATGTTTGTAGGGGCCAAGGTATTTGGAACTTCATGCTCATTCTTTGTCTTGTAAAATTGGTTCCCTTTCTAGAATTGTCCTTTATACCGGGCCCTGGGTGCTTGGATCTGGGATTTTTCAAGTTTGACAATCCGACTCATCATTTCTTCTTGATTCTTTATGATGCCATCCATGGAGGCTTGTAGCTTACTGATACTGGTACATAGATCTGAAGTAGGCTCAACATTGTGTACTATTTTCCACTTGGTGTCTATTCTCCCCCTTAGGTTAGCAAAAGGCTCAATTTTAGATGAAAGGAGGTTCCCTTCTATCTTGGTGGCGAGCTCTTGGGCTTCTTGAATGGACTGGGGATTTTTGTCTCTAAGAAGATACTCTAGTTTGCCATTGAAAGATCTGGTGTAAATATGGACAAGGTAGTCATCTTTCGGGTGATGGCTTGTGAGAATTCTTTATAGCAATGTTTCGAATCTGGTGTGAAACTCCCAAATCGACTCATTTTCATACTTAGCAAGGCTATTTAGTCGAGTGAGAAGCACATTAGGGTCTTCTTTGATACTTCATCTTTTTAGAAAGGCCTCTTCAAGTCTATCCATGGTTTTGATGCTTCCGTTGGGAAGGCTTAGTTACCAGCGCCTTGAGGCATCATAGAGAGTAGTGGAGAACAACTTCATGACCAAATCTTCATCATCATCACTGATGGGGTGAAGCTGAAAGAATGCCCAAAAGTTACTCATATGCTCTTCGGCACTGATGGCATCAATACCAGTGAATTTAGGAAACCACTTCTCATACTTAGGTGGCATCTGCCTAGGGTAGACTGGTATGGTTGACATGTCTAACAGTCTGAAAAGGGTAGATGACCATTGTCTTTGATTGTTGGCTGGGTTCGTTGTAGCGGTTTGAGAGGTAGACATGATTCTTAAAGGAAGGCTCTTCCTGAAAAGTGATTTGACAACATGAGAGTTTAAGGGAGACTTCCTTATGAAAGATAAAGGAGGATTATTGAATCTCCTTTTAGTTTGTGGAGTCGTCAGATAGTTTACTTGAAACTACCAAAGAAAAGAGGAAAAACACCCTAGTGGAGTTGCTAGGTAAGCTTGTAAGAAAAGGTATCTGAGGCAAGGCTTACCGAAAAGATGTATCATTTGAGGAGAATTGACTCAGTGTTCCCCGACAACGGCGCCAAAATGTTATCGCACAGTTTTTAGCTTGGTCAAAAGGCTAGAAGACAAAGGCCAAACTGGCGTAACAGGAACCTACCCCACCCAATGTCACCTCAATGGGGAGGTTATTTCTCTTTAGGGAGGTTAGGCCTAGGGGAGACATCCCTGGTAACCTGGGGTTTTGAAGAGGCTAAGGTATAAAGGTCAAGGTAAAATTCCCTCCTCACAGGTTACCACCAAGAGAATATAGTTCGGCTAAACAACCAATAACGAAGTGTAGCCCTAAATGAGAACACCTACCTGGAACAAAGAAACAGAAAAATAATACATGCAGGCTATGATTCAATGGGTTAGTACTTCATACAACTATCTGATATCAATGTATTAGCAATTATGATAATAGATATTGACGAGATCAAAGTTTATCAATAATAGCAATGGAACAATATCAATTAATATCAAGATGATGCAACAAACAGTGTATCCAATCAATCCCTTACTCAATAAATGCTTCAAAACATCATCTAATTGCTTATAAAGACAAAATGCTGCCTCAAGATGGAATAACCAAGAATGATGTCAACCTTGTTAAGGTTAGTTGCTAGTTAGGGTTTCAAATTATAAGAGTTTTAAGAGTTTTTTTAACCACTATCACTTCAACATTGGAGACCTAAGATCAGTGCCTAAGGGTAAATGGAGTCAATTCAAGAGAGGACACAAGGTTGAAGGGAAAAGGTTAAGGACTAGAGGGAAGGGTTTTGAAGTGCTACAATGGTAGGGCCCCAGAATCAAAACCCTAGGGGAAAGAGGCTCACTCCAGTGTTTTTTAAGCAAGGCCTCGTGCTCTTTCCTCCTTCCTTAGGTTAAACTTGGCAAAACAACTAGCATAAAAGATAAGTCAAGGCAAGAGAGTGAGGTGAGGGAGAGTGTTGCAAAGGCAAGGCCCTATCACCAAACCCTAGAAGCAGGACGACCCTAGGTGTAGATAACCTAGGCCTGGGACGTCTCCTCCTTCTTGACTCTTAAAATGCATGGCTAGCACAGGGGAAGAAGTAACAAGAGTGTAGCAACGACTAGGCTCTTCCTTCCTTCTTCAATGGCTGAGAATTTCTCTTTCAGGGGACATGAGACAACGACCTACTTGTGTGTTTGTCCCCTAGGGTTTTAAAATCAACAAAATTTATAATAAATGCAAGAATATAAGACTACAACCATTCAATTAATAAGTTTTGCAGAAAAAACACTTACATATCATGGTGAAATAGAATTGCAAACACTAGTTGTAAACCTTCCTTCAAGAGAAATGCCATAAATGCCAAGAAAAGCCTTCCTTCAAGAAGTGCGCCTCACTCAAAATATGAAATAAATACCCAACAAGGGTGCAAAAAATCAGATCTCGCTAGGAGAGTGAGTTGTGTGTTATGTCAAAATAAGGATGAAACTCCTCAATATATACTGTATCATGACCTTTAATTAAATTTAGGTCATAAAAAATTAGCCGACAAGGCTTTAAACCAAAATCATATTGTTTCTACATTAAATGTTCTTTTAAAACCCTAAATGAGAAAAAAGTGAGACGTCAAGCCCTCCTGAGGGAGACGTTAGGCCTTTTTGGGGCCAGTGCAGCATCCAGAAGCCAAACGTTAGCCCTCCTTGGGCTCTTCCAAACTGCCACATGTGCCAACAACACTGTCCATCTGCTATATGCTCATGATGACGTCACAAGCCTCCTGGTGGCGTCCTGGGTCATCTGGGGCCAACGTTCCACTGCAAGTGGGTCAATCCCCCTAGGTCTGTCTCTACCAAAGTGCCTCTGGTGAAACATCCTTCTTCTTCTCAGGTGCAAAAGATCAATCAAGCATTGTCCTGTCTTTGCCCCTCTGACGGGGTTTTAGCAACCATTTGATGGGCTCTTCAGCCCCATGGAGGTCCGAACTAATCATCTCCCCATGTGTACTGGTCCAAATGGTACCTTTCTGTCGGGCATGGTCCTGCACATCAAAAACTTCGCCCTCCATGGCCTCATTGGTCACAGGGATCATAGCAATGTTAATCATATTTCATCATTAATATTATCAAACATATGCATAAAAACCTTGATATATCATCCAATAGCTCAAAGACATTACAAAGACCTACAATACAAGGTTGAAGAAAAGGATAAGACACCTTATTGGGCTAGTATCCATAAAGAAAGGAAAGTCTTCAAGGGGTTTCATCCAAGCCATGTAAAATGAGGTGGTGCGGATAAGGGATGTCCAAACATACAGGTAGAGTGAGAGCTAGGGATGCATGATATTACATGTGGGTGCCTTTGTAGAAGGTGAGATGTATCCATCATGGATGCAATTTTTTCGAATCCCTTTCTTGCCTTTATTCTTTTCTTTTCTTTATTTGCTTTTTCTTTTTATTTCAAGGGATAACTAGAGGACATTGCTTTGGCGTGGTGACGAGAGCTGACAGTGTTACCCACAAGAACTTTCACAAAGATGATAAGGCTGGCTCGTGATGAGACCCCCTTTCCCTTGGCCATGCAACCAAAGGTCACTTCCCTGGTGTGGTAACGAGATAGTGGCAATGTCATGCTATTAGGTATCCATGAACATAATAATCTGGCTCGTGATGAGACCCCCTATCCTCTTGGCTAGGTCTTGGTTTGTTATTTTTCTTCGAGTCCCTCTTGTTTCTTGTTGAGAGGCTTTTTACTACCTTCTCGGGGATCCCTGGGCGAGGCATCTCGAGGTTTCATTTTTTAGGTTTTTATCTTTTACCAGCTGCTTTTACCTTCTGGGCCTTTAACCCCTTCTTCCATGAGATAAGGTGCAACCCCACAAACAGATCATCCTAATGCCCGGACTAGGGGAATGGGACAGATGAGTTGGAGATAAGATGAAAAAGTGATGATATAATGGGAGCGGACGATGGCTCTTCAAAAATCCCCCCTGTGGCAAACCAAAACCTATGGGTACAGGCTTGCTAGGACACCTTGTCAATCCCTCCAATCATGGTCAAGTGGGTTGATGTAAGATCCAAGCAGTCGTTAGAAATGAAAGGAGTAAGATGCATATATCTAAAGGTTATAATGATCAAAAGTGACACATACCATGATACCTGGACCAATTACCTCATGGAGCAAGAGCCTTCTCTGATACAAGACCAGGCCGATGGTTATGGATGTTGCTGCTGCTGATAAGACGAATCTGATGAAAGAAAAGAAGGATGGGCCCTCCAGGGCCATGCTCAGGTCAATCATGCTCTCGGTACTCCATGTCTAGGACCTGTGGGCCTCGAGACATGATCTTCTAGTTATCCCTAGAAATCGGGGATAACAGGTTGGATTATACATAACATATTATACATATATACATAGATATCATTGGGTAAACATAGTACATATATATAGATATCAAGGGAGCGAGTTCAAGTTTGAGAGTTTTAGTAGAGTTGTGATTGAGATAAATAAGAATGAGTCCATATTAGAGTGAGCAATAGATGTATATAATAATGGTGATGGTTAATGCTCATTTATATGAAAATTGATATATTTTACTTTAAGAAAAGTAAGAGATTACTTAAATTTCTTTAAAATATTATTTGAATACAAAAATACATCTACTAAAACTACTAACTATTTATCTCAATGTGACTTTGAATAAATCCATTTTATCTGAAAAATTCCAGACTTTCAATTATCAAACCAACGATTAAATTGTGGACCAAGTGCAGATTCTCAGAGCTGACTTAGTCAACTGCCGACATTAACAATAACTGTAATATGCCAATTTTTGTTTTTGGGCTCATCCCCACTCCACGGCAATTCGAGTTTTTCTCTTTCGTATTCATGACATTAACAATAACTGTAATATGCCAATTTTTGTTTTTGGGCTCATCCCCACTCCACGGCAATTCGAGTTTTTCTCTTTCGTATTCATGTAGGCAATGGCCTCCCTAATAAAATATGTTGTTCGCAAAGATTTTGTTTCGTTTGGAGATTATTGGCCAAAGCTTTTGCATTTTCAAACCACTCTATATTAGACATACATTCCATTCCATTCCATCTGAAACAAACCAATAAATTAAAGTCCTCACGAAATTGGTGTATTGTTTAACGTATCCCTTCTCTAAAAAAACATAATAATCCATGGATCCATTCTTTCAATGTTGACAGATAAATTCCTCTACTTAATACCAACTTGAACATTCTATGCTTAAATTATATTTCTCAATTATGCAATACTTTTTTAATTTAATGTACAGAATATAGAGTAGTATAAAAATTTCCCTTGTGAAAATAAGAGATAAGATAATAAAGACACTTTATACTCTTCCTTGAACTGTAGTCAATTGAAGCTTGGAAGTTTAGAATATGTGTTGATTATTGAACTGTAATCAATTGAAGCTTGAAAGTTTAGAATATGTGACTCTGGTAAAATAAGCAATAAGCATGGAGGATATTTTCCTGATAAAAACTATATAAAATTTGTATTATATTTGAATCATAAAAAAATTATTATACTTGAATTTAAAAGGAAATTGTTTGTAGCATAATAAAAAATCAAATTATTTTAAGAAAATTATTAATTTAATTTTCAAAATATTTAAATAATTTTTTATTAATTTTAATAGTATTTTTTTCATTTCTAAAATAATATATTTATTTTTATATGCTTGAGTGGGTCTAATGATTAAGAACATGTGGTTCAAAATGGGGTAGGGTATGTATACCTTTGTAGACTTTACTAGTCATATACACCAATTTGGTGTGCTGGTAGGGTATGTATACCTTTGTAGACTTTACCAGTCATATACACCAATTTGGTGTGCTGGCTGAGGGGTCTCATACACTAGTTTGATGTTTGGCTTGACCCTGACCTTAAAAATATATTATTATTATTATTATTATTAAATATTTGAAAACCCAAATATTTTTTTAAATTTTACATTCTAAAAAATGTTTAAACCTCCATAAATTTGATCGTTCAATATATCCTCAATTAAAATGAATTTCAGAAAGTATTTATGTATGTCAACTTTATCCAAATAATTATCCAAATACTTACTTAAGCAGAAGCAGAATCATAATTAATACAATAATTAAAAAAAAAAAAAGACAACTCATCAATATTTACCCAATATTTAGTTGGAGAAACCTAAACTTGGCGAAGTCCATATTCAATATTTTTATAATTACTTTCCCGAGTTGAACTTGTCTTGAGTCAACTTACTATTTATTTTTTTATATTGTACATTCATATTTGGATTTTATATTTTTATTTCGTTATAAATCTAGATTTAACTTATTATTTTTTTTAATTGTACATTCACATTTGGATTTTATATTTTTATTTCATTATAAGTTTACATTGATTATGTGAATTGGAAAATCAAAATGGTCTAACTAATTATTAAATTAGAATAATCTATTATAGTTAAGTAAAATAGTTTGATAATGAATTGAGAATAATAATTAAAAAAAAAAAGGAAAACATTTTAGTTTATATTTTGTTTAGACAACCATGAAATGTAGTTATACAAATTTTGGTGAAATTGTAATTTTACATTGTTTAAACTATTTTTTGAATGCATAAAAAAGACTTTTGAAGCACTGAGATTCTACACTCCCAACAACTCAACTATGCAATTTCAACAATTTGTCATTAGATTCCTATAAATGTTTTTTTAGAACATGCCTAGAAACCAAAAAGTAAAACATTTAACTCTAAGAAAAAATGTTTGCAAAATTTACGTCCAAGAAAGAACAAAAAGTAGATCATTTAAGTCTAAGAATCAACATGCTATAATTATGTTTTTTTTTCCTTCTTTGTTAGTAGATATATTTATATTTCCATTAATTCTTCAAAAACAATGTAAATAAACTTATTTAAATCAACATTGCATTCTAAGAAAAAAAATAAAAAATTATAATTTAAACTTAAAAAACTAAATAAGCACTATACAGTGGAAGGCATGGAACATGGAATTTGATTTGTGTTCATCTCAACAAAAATAACCTTTCATTTGTGATTCATGATTTAGTGTTAAATTTGGGATATTTCATAAGGTGTTATCACTTTCATCCCAATCAACATACCTCGAGTTTTGAGGTACCTTTTGAAAGGGCTCAAAGTCATTTTCCATATCTCACTAGCCAATCATTCATACAAAATCCTATCTTACAATATAATCTCATGGATCTCTTTCTCTACAAATTTTTGACATTAACCTATCAATGTTTGGGTTACTATAGCTTTGCACATAGATATTATCTCCATAAGATATTTATGATAACCAAATATTTACGACTAACAAAAATTTTACAAAGTTTCTTTATGATTCAACAAATCACAACCCTAATCTTTTGAACTCCCATGCCAACACTATTATACCCTTTCCATCAATTCATCTTCAACTATGATCCTTTCAAAATCATCATACCCTAAAATGCCTTGGGTCAACATGGCTAGACAATTGTGGTACCTATTAACATTGTTTGTAATTAATTGTCAATTCCCTAAATTCTTCTAAATGACAAGGTAGATACTTTTTTTTTTCATCCTTCCTTCTTTTGTATTATTCCAATATTCATGATATGATTTCTCTTTTTCCATGAGCTATATCTCCTCTCATCACGATATGTTGGACTTTTCCTTAATTTATCCTATTATTTATTACAGTTACGCTTCCATGGTCAAATTTTGGAAATGTTATCCTAGAAATTTCAACCAAGCATGGTTACCTAGGCCTTTTCCAAACATTCCTACAAAAACTGACAACATGAAAATTTGTTGCTCAATTTTTATTTTTATTTCCTTTAGGACCAAATTGAGATGTGTCCTTAAGTTCCTTTGTTACGTGAGTTGTAAATGTCCATAAAATTCAAGGTGGGTCTCTAATTGACAATGCTAATTTCGTTGGATTCATAATATTGGAGTACCACTAGTGAACCATTTTCCCATAATTATAATGGTTTAGTTCTTCTTTTTCTTCATGATTCATGAAACTAGGGTTTTTCCTAGTGAAACATAAGGCAAAATTTGCATTCAAGGATATAATTTTGGAAATGTTTCCCTTGAAGCACGTGGAAACAATTCTCACCTCATCATTACCCAAACACACTCTCTGAAACTTACATGAAATTTTTCTTCTTAGATTTGTTTTTCTTCCCTCAAGACCAAATTTCCATGTGCCCTTAAATGGACCTAAAGTACAAGTTACAAATTTCCATAAAATGAAAACCACACATTGGATTAATAGATTCTTGATTTTGTTTGACTCATGACATTAGAGTACCACTAGGGTTTCCTTTATCCCATGAGTCCCTTGGAACAATTCTTATTTCTTTTTTCATTCTTAAAATTAGGTTTTCCTTAATGAAAGGGGATGTAAAATTTGCATTTAGGGGTGAAATTCCAAAACTATTTCCACACGAGAATGTGAATAGTATGTTTTCCTAAATCTTTCTAAAATGTGCTATCTGGAAGTGGTGACATGTATTTTTTCTACTTGGTTTGGTATTTTAGTCCTCAATATTGATTTCCCATTTGTTCTTGAATGGATTTGGCCATGAGTTGCAACTCACCATAAAGAAAAAATTGCGCCTCAAGTAAACAAATAGTTGATTTCATTCTACATGTGACATCAAAGTTCCATTAGGGATTCCCTTTCCTTTCAAGTCATGTGTCACAACATTCTTTTTGTTCAACAATTCTTGAATCTCAAATTCTCCCCAATGAGAGGCAAAGGAAAATTTGCATTTGGGTGTCAAATTTTGAAATTAGTGTTTCCCTGAAAGAGTGTGAATAGCATACTCACCTTCTCCTTGCCCAAACATGCTTTCAAAAAATGATGTCATGAAATTTCTATGATCATTGTTTTTCCTTACATTCTAGACCTATTTGTCATGTGTCCTTAAATGGGTCTAGCCCCAAGTTATAATTCTCCATAAAATGCAAATCAAGACTAGGAATATAAAACCATCAATTATGTTGGGATTTTGACATTTTATTACATGTAGAAGTGCCCTTGTCACATGATTCTCATGGCCCAGTGTTTGTTTCTTGATGATTCTTAAAAGTAATATTGTTCCCAACGAGAGGCAATGCAAAATTTTCATTTGAAGGGTTCAAATTTGAAATGGCACCTTGGAATGTGTGGCTAATATGCTCACCTGATACTTTCTTAAACACTCTTTTCAAAATTGGAAACATGACCTTTTGTTGCTTAATTTTACTTTATTTTTCTTGGGAGCAATTTTCCACGCATCTTTAAATAGTTTTGGATCACTAGTTAAAAATCACCATAAATAGGAAACAAGGACTTAGATTGACAAAACATTGATTTATTTATACTCGTGACATTGGTTTCTGTCCAAGGCTTCCATTCTCACATGACTCCCATTGCATAATGATTTTATTTTTTACTATTCCCCAAATTTGCATTTTTCCCACTAAGAGTCTGTGCAAAACTTTCATTCATGGGTCAAATTTTGAAAATTATATCCTAACTTCCTATGGATGGCATGATCACCTTGTCAACCTAAAACACAATTTTTGTAACTAACAAAACACAAAGTTTTTGTTCAGTTTGATTTTTTCTCCATTGGGACCAATTTCTTATGTTTTCTTGAAAAATTCAGGTTGGAAGTTGTAACTTGCCATGCCATGAAAAAAAAGTCTTTGATAGTTGAATAATCAATTCCATTAGACTCATGAAATCAATATACAACTAAGGGAGGGTTCCCTTCCCTTGTGATTCCCATGACATAATTTTTTTTCTATCATTTGCAAAACTTGGGTTTTGGACCAATGAGAGGTAATGAAAAAATTGCATTTGGTGGGAAAATTTTGAAAAATCTACACTGAAAGAATTTGGTTTTCATGTTGACCTTCACCTTACACAAACATGCATACCATAGCTAAAAAATCACAATTTTAGGCCAAATTTTCCCTTCTTGGGTCGAAATTGTTACGTGTCAGTGAATGACTCCAGGCTATGAATTACAACTCATCATAAGACATAAACTATAATTCGGTCAACAAACCATCATTTATTTTGGAATAATGATATTAGAATGATACTAAGGCACACTTGTATAGTGAGGTACATATCCCAACACTCGTTTTTTTTGGTTGATTCCTGAAACTAAGTTTTTTCACAATGAGAGTGAAACCAAAATTTGTACTCAAGGGTCAAATTTTGGAAATGTTGACTAAGAAGGATATTGATAGTGTGATCACATTGACATTGCAAAAGAATCCTTGTAGAAATAAAGGAAAATTCTCTACACGGTTTGAATTTTTTTCCCTTCGAACCAATTCTTTTGTGTGCTTGAATGGATCTAGGCCATGAATTGCTACTTGTCATAAAAATGTAAACTAGGCCTCATATAAAAAAAAACTGTCAATTCCATTGGACTCACAACATATGCATACCAATATGGTCACCCATTTCCCATAAATTCCATAACACAATATTTGTTTTTTTTTTAAGAATTCTCAAATCTAAGAAATTATGTTAAAAATGATACTTATTAGATTAAAATAAAAATATAAAGTTTCAAAGAGGACTAAATCCATTTGTTCATTTAAATAAAATTCATTATTAGATCGTAAAAACCATTCGTTACTATGTAAGACCGACACAAAGGTGTGACAACATCAACAATGCGATTTTTTTTTTTCTACCTATATTTAGAAGGGTGTTTTCTAACTGTTCTACGTTTTTGTTTTTTTTGTTGGAATCCGACAAAACAAGTATGTACAAAATCACAATTTTTTGTTGTTTAAATTGTATTTCTGAATGCATAATTGGATTCAACATGTTAAAAAACCAATGGGGTACTTTGATTGCACATAAATGACCACTCAAATATGCAAATACAACAAGTTCTGGTTGGATTTCGAACAAATATCCCATAAAATATCCTTGAAGAAAACCAAAACGTAAAATGTTTAGACCACAACTATTCATAAGTGACTTAAAATCTGAAAGATACATGAATTTTTCTATCATAAAGTGGTAGATGCATCAATTTCAATACAATTTCTTGTGTTATGTCCATTATTCAAACATATGATGTAACTCTTATTACATACATACAAAATCACATTTTTTTGTTGTTTAAATTGTATTTCTGAATGTAGAAATGGATTCAACATGTTGAAAAACCCATAGGATACTTTGATTACATAAAAATGACCATTCAAATTTACAAATACAACAATTTCTAGTTATATTTGAAACAAATATCCCGAAAAATATCCCCAAAAAAACAAAACCTAAAACGTTTAGAATATGAGTATTCACAAGTGACTTAAAACGTGGAAGATGCATCAATTTCGATATCATAAAGTGGTAGATGCATCAATTTCAATATCATTTCTTGTGTTGTGTCCATTATTCAAACATGTGAAGTAACTATGATTTTAAGTGTATTGATTTTATATTAAAATTTAAAAGTATTAAACATATATAAAAAAATGTAATGAAATGTAATGAAATATTTATTTATTTTTAAATAAATAAAATTATAATATATATTTTTAAATAAAACATATATAAAAATGTAATGGAAGATTTGTTTACTTGTTGCTTATGTTAACTTAATTACACTAGAATAATTTATAATTTAAAGGATTAGAGTAAGATAGAGGTGTTTAAAAGACAAACATTTTAATTTGATGTTTAAAATTGAAAGTAATAGATTTAGAAATAAATAAGAAAGTAGGAGAGAGGAATCAGCTATTTTGTATTCATTTTCAAAATTCAAAGAAATAGATAGAGAAATAGGATTTAAGTTGATTTTGTTTTGGTTATTACAAGTAAGCTGATTACTAATAAATAGAAATCTAGACTAACACAACTGAAAACCATATAATCTATTATAGTAAAACCATATAATCTATTATAGTAGACCTACAAAGAATAGAATAAATTTTCTGAAGGGATTGAGAAGAGGGGGGAAACGTAAAGATAACTCAATTTATCAATAATGTTAAGTGATTTTATGTGCATACAAAAAATGAGAAGAGGGGAAAAATTTAAAGATAACTCAATTTATCAATAATGTTAAGTGATTTTATGTGCATACAAAAAATAATATATATAAATGAGGAAAAATAAAAGTGTCCTTCTAGTCACGCAAATAAAAGTTATAAGGAAAATATGGGGGAGTGTTGCCTTCATTGTTGCTTATGTTGCCTTCATTAACAACAATGTCAGTCTTTATTCCATACTATTGGGCGTGAAACCCTCTTATAATTTCCATTTCTTTATGATTATCAATTCGTGACTCCATGTGTCTAGTTAGGCATTAATGGTTTTTCTTCTAATACTTTCCTTTTCTCCTAGGATTGTAGTTTTTTTTTATAACTATTGATGGGACAAAGAATTAAAACAAGAATCATGAACTTCCTTAGTTGATTACTTTAGATTGTCAACTTGGGATTCATATAAACTTAACATGTATTGTGCACTATATATACAAAATCCGTACATGCACCTATCTAAGAAGGAGGTGACATAGTCATCCTAGTAATGCAAGGGTTACTTCTAGAAAGGAAGGGACTACGAAGCAATTCAACACTACTTAAAGGAAAGTTGCAATTTGACTAAAGGAAAGATGCAAAATCAAACTGAAAAGACCATGTGAACCAAATGAATAATACTATTTATCTTGACAACGATAAGATATGGAATGAATGGATGCAAATACGAGTGTGTTGTATTTAATTTTCTAAGCCAAAATATCGAATAAGCTTGTTGAAAATGAATTAAATCTAACTAAGCAATATACTCAAATAGAACTATCTCTAGTGAAATTTAATCTATTGCAAAACTAAAGCGAATAATGACAAAACAAAGTTAATCATTCGTGAAGTAACCTATTACAAAGTTGAAGTATTCATTCTTGAAGAGAGGGACTTTAGTTAATTGAAACATTGGAGCTTGGAGTTGACCAGAGGAGAGGGGTTTTAATTAATTTGAGCATTGGAGGTTGTATAGGTATATAAGCAGTTTCCATGGAAGATAAAAATCTTGTGGAGAGGACCGAAGACTTCTCAAAAGGAGAAGTAAGAATTCGAATTTACAGGGGCCTTCTGCAGTGAAGTCATGGGTAAATAGATTTATGTTTGAAAACCCTAGATGTCTGTTTGTATTTTATATTTTTGTATTGGGATCCATTCCTTTCTGGATATTTATATTTGCAAACCATAGATAATTATGTGGATGATGAATTTGGTTTGACACATCTGGTGTTACTATATCTTCTACATCTATCAATTGGAAACTACCATCACTCTACAACTCATTATAAATTGACCAGCTTGTTTTCGTGGGGTGGCTTATTTGGTGCTTGTGAGGGTAAGTATGGTGGTTCCGATTTCCATTTCTTAGGTGAGGTGAGAGGTTTTTTGTGAGAGGCGAATGGATTAAGTTGAAATTCTAAAGGTGAAATTATTTTGTTGAAAGGTGAATGGAAGGCTTTTGGTTAATGGTGAAAGGCTCTCTCAAGCCCCTACCAGAATGTCTTTATCCCCTCCTTGAAGAATGGATCTAGCTGGTATATTGACTAATTCAACTCCTTAAACTCCTAATTGATCATGCGTTGGCTGAGGACTAATCCTCCAGCTCCTTCAACTCCTATTCCAACTCCTAATATCTCGGTTGACTATGCCACTAAAAATTTCCTATATAGATCTCCTATGCTACTAAACCAACATTTCCAAATACATGGAAGTCATAATTAACTTTCTATGAGTCAAGGTCAGGAAATAAATCAGGGTACAATGTATAAAAAAATTCATATTTTGGGTAATAAAAAATTTCCTTACCATATGAATCACTTATTTCTCAGGTATTGTAATATGTTACATGACAATACATCCAATAAACATACTCTTATTATTACTTAAATCCAAACTCTAAGTGTCCATGAAAACTAGTGGTACATTGTCGGTTATTGCACAAGATGATTGATCAAGAGCCATATGCTTAGTTTGTTCAAAATATTTTTCAAAAATAAAGGGGTCTATTGTTTTCAATCACCGAGATATTATTTAAATATTCTATAGATAAGAGTTCCATTCTGCTAGTAGGTGAAGAGTTTTCCTCTAACTAATCTTCCTCTCATTTCTCTTCAATTAAAATTGGTAAGTCAGCATAGACGTCATGTAGAACAAGGTTCATTCTTTGAGTAGCAAAGGTTTCTACATCATACACATGAAATACTGGTGGAGGAATGTCATCAAGGATTTGAATGGCTCCTTTCGGAACCTCATCCTCTCCTTGATCGAAACATGGTTTTGAGAAAAAAACCCAAACATATGTTGCTCTATAATTTCTTTAGTGAAATCTATAGGTTCTTGTGTATTTGGAATTTGATCAATTTATGAATTAAGATCCTTCATAGGATCATCTTGTAGATCATCACCTTATGAACCATCTCTTTTACCAGGTGATTCTTTTGGTGGTAGATTATCCATATTATTTAAATCTTGTTCACCATTCATTAATAGATATTCTTCTTCAAAAGGGGAGATGGAAATGAGATATGAATACCACTCAATGAATTATTCCTTTGATGGTTTGTGGAAAAATCTTCATTGGTAAGAATGTAATTGTACAAAATATGGCCCTGTAATCCAACCACAAAACTCTAGATGGATCCAATGCTAGTTGTATGAAAACATTTATTGGAAATATGAATTACATAAAATAGATTTTCCATGTATACATTTATGAAGTGTGAGGTTTCTTGAAATACCTTGGAGACAACATCAACAAATAATGGGAAGTCTGTAGAAGTTGTGGTAATAGTGGTAGATGTAGAGAAAATACTGCTTGAAGTTATGAAAGAGGGCGCACTATCTGATAATCCAATGTTTGATGCACCCTTAAAGATTGAAGCTGAATATTCTAATCCATATATAGACATAGATGCAGCTGCAGCTACAACAATACTGTTGAAACATGATTCTGGCTTGATTTCAAATTTGAAGTCAAACTTTGGCTTGGTAGTGTCCACATTCATAGATCCACTTGTAGAAAAAGAGAAGATGGGTCCTTTGATGGGACTTGATGAACCAACATTGTAAGTTCGAGTAATATTCCATGTTGTAGGATGAGTGCTACCTTTATCTGAAGGATATGGCATTACTGTGGGAGTTGGTGGTGGTTCTATGAAATTAGTATTAGATGGAGTAACTAGAAAAGTAAACCCTGAACTGTTTTTGTAGATGAATCAATAGAATAAAAAGTTGTAGAAGTGACTGCATTTTCTTCATCTCTTCTTCTCAATATAGTATATGTGATTTGTTTTGTTAAAAAATAGGATCGCGGAGAAATAAAATAAATCAAAATGCGTAAATAAAACACATAAGATACACAATACAATAAAGACACAAATATATGTGGTTCACCCAGTGTGGGCTATGTCCATCAAAGAAATTTCCAGGTCCTTCCTTTTTATTATCCAGCAAAATGAAGGGATATAACCTACATCACACCCATTTTAACTTCCTCTTCTTTCTCTCATAGTGTCCTCTCTCAGAATACAATAATCACACACATACATAACTGCAATACAAATCCCTCATAAAAGAGGGTTTGCTTCTAGGGAAAAAATACCTAAAAATAACTTCTACCATCATATCTGCAACCTTATAATGAACGGTCTAGATTGACTATGAAATTACAATATTTTACAAGGAAAAATTTCCTTTGGGGTCTTCGCCACCGAAACTTCACTGGCCTACAAACCCCCCAGTCGAGGGGATGACCCCCCTACACCCCCCCCCCCCATGTGGAGGGGTGTGCAATCTTCATGGGATATAAACACAGATGAAAACAAAGACCTCTGAATCCAAAAGATAATCAGGCTCCACAACCAACATGTTTATCTCCATCCAATATTATACTATTAGCACAATTTTCATCATAAGTAGAAGGGGGAACCTTTTCACCATTTATTCTTGCGTGGCCCTCATCATCGGACTCCTCAAGAGAGGTCATTCAAAATCCTTTACTCTTCTTTGGAAGAGTAGAAGAACCATATAAAATCAATGATTTTGCATGGTTCTTCTAAAATCAATGCATAGACTCTAGTAAAACAAATATCACTGGGGATGAAGCCATTCAGATGCACCCTTCTCAACAACATCAAAACACAAATCTCTTCAAATCAGATAGAACCCAAATGATTTCCACCACCCAATTCGAAAATAAATCATCACTGACTTCCTTTCTATGTAAATTGATATGGATTGTGATGGCTAAGCCCATAATTGGTGTTGTAATGACTCATAAATATCTTTCTTCATCAATCTTATTTCCATTCTTGCAATGGGTGAGGTTTTGGGTTCTAGTTCTATGAAACACTAGCTGAAAGAATCCCTCCCACCACATTTTGGTTTATACATTTAATAAGGCAACCATTTCCATAATCATGGGTTTTAGTTATGCTCCTACTTTACCTGACATTTCAAGCGTTGTATTTGTTGTAAATTCCATAACAATTCTGAGCATTGTGAAATCTGGTCAAGATAAAAATACTGTAATAGGTTCTGGAGTAATGCATCAACAATGATTGTGTACATTCAGAGAATATTCTTTTTCTATTGGAATTATTGCTTACTACTTCTATGAACATTTGTAATAGATAATGCCTTTAGGAAATGGTGCTACAGTCCTATGAGCACATAAATGAGAAATCTAAGAAACACTAGATGATTTGATGGAGCATTGGGATTGATTAAAGGATACAAACATATTTTCCAGTCCAAGATATATCCTCCCATGCATTTCTACTTCTACATGAGCATTACTAATTTCAGAAACAAAGACATCTCCAACTAGCTATTCCCATACTCATGAAGGGTTTTGTGGTTACACATAGGGTCCTCTTGGTCATGGATACAGTAGGAGGAATAATAAATAGAGGAACCATAGTCTATGTCTGTTTTGGTTGGAATACCATGTCTGTGTTGGTTGTAAAACCTCGGTGAGCGATATATCTTATGTTTGTGCTGTTGTGTTGAATCTAGTAGATATAAACTAGAATCAAAAGTGTGGTCACTTTCTAGCATTCTTCAATATCATAAAAATGGAACTCTGATAGTTTTATAAAATAATGTAACTCTAATAGTTTCAATGCATGATAGTCTTAGAAAAAAATTCTTTCAAGCTCCTTCAACTACCCCCAAAATCATGAATCTGCAATAAAATACATAAAATTCTTGAAAAAAATATCTTTCAAGCTCCTTAAGTGCCCCAAAAATCATTAATATGAAATAACTTGGCCAAAATTGAGAGTGGGAAGTTGCAATAAGAACTACATGTTCCACGAGAATTTCAAACTGTATATGATTTAGATCTACCAGGGTTGATAAACTCATCCTTCTACAACACCTTTTTCATTTCCTATTGGCTTCTCTGAGCAATGCTTGCTTTTCCCAACCTCTCTTCACAACTAGAAAATGAAAACTCATAGACTAGCTTAGTTCCTTGTCAATGTTATTGTTGTTAATATTAACTTAGTTGATTGTGTGCCCTTGTACTATCTAAATTACCTGAGATTTGTTAATTAACATATCAAATTAATATTGGAATGCATGACATAAAATACGAGTCAAAGTCGAAGGTTGACAATGGATGAATACCATGCATATGATGAGAGAATAGCTAATGAGAATGATATGGATAGATATCCATGCCCATGTAATGATTGTCTTGGTGGAAAGGTGAGAATACGGAATTTGATTTATCAACATATAATAAGACATGGGAATATTGGTGTAATGCCTTGGAACATAAATTATTATTAAGATATGATACAATTGTGTAGTATGCGAGATGAAGATGTACCAAACATGATTGAAGTGGCACCAAACATAGATGAAGATGCAACAATGTTAAATGAAGGGGTTGAAGTTCATAGAATCTTGAATGAGGTTCTAAACGATGATTGGGCCAAGTCAACGGAGGATGATTTAAATCCTGTGTATGATAATTGCAAGTTAAGTCATTTGACACCAATCCTTCAAATTATAAACTTGCAAGTGGTGCATGGTTGGAAAAATCTGAGTGTAGATGAGGTATTAGCATTATTAAGTCAGTTGTTACCATGTGACTCCACATTTCCAACAAAATGAAGTCAATGTAAAAATCAAATCACTAAGCTAGGCTTAGGGTATGAAATTAACATATCAAATTAATATTGGAATGCATAACATAAAATATGAGTCAAAGTCGAAGGTTGACAATGGATGAATACCATGCATATGATGAGAGAATAGCTAATGAGAATGATATGGATAGATATCCATGTCCATTTAATGATTGTCTTGGTTTAAAGGTGTGAATAAGAAATTTTATTTATCGACATATAATAAGACATGGGAATATTGGTGTAATCCCTTGGAACATAAATTATTATGAAGATATGATACAATTGTGTAGTATGAGAGATTAATATGTACCAAACATCACTGAAGTGGCACCAAACATAGGTGAAGATGAAACCATGTTATATGAAGGGGTTGAAGTTCATAGAATGTTGAATGAGCATCTAAATGATGATTAGGCCAAGTCAATGGAGGATTATAATTTAAATCCTGCGTATGTTAATTGCAAGTTAAGTCATTTGACACCGATCCTTCAAATTCTAAACTTGCAAGTGGTGCACGGTTGGACAAATTATAGTGCAGATGAATTATTAGCATTATTAAGTCAGTTGTTACCACACAACTCCACATTTCCAACAAAATGAAGTCAATGTAAAAACCAAATCACTAAGCTAGGATTAGGGTATGAAAACATACACACATGTGGGAATGGTTGTGTATTGTTTTGCAAAAATCTTGCAAGTGAGAAAAAATTTCCAAAATGTCAAGAAGGGAGGTATACACTAGGGTTGAAATCAACTATGGTTTGTAGGAAGGTTCTTCACCACTTTTCACTAATCCCACAATTACTTCGAATGTATAGATATAGAGACATTGGTCAACTTATGCAATGACATGCTCAAAATAAGAGCATTGATGGAAAACAACGACATGTTCCTGATTCTAAGATGTGAATGGAATTTGATAACAGACGGCCTGATTTTTCCCAAGATCCTTACAATATAAGGTTGGGTTTGGCTCTAGATGGGGTGAACCCATTTCAGATCAAAGTACTAAATGGTCAACTTGGCTAGTGTTTTTAATAAATTATAACTTTCCTCCATGGTTAGCAACTAAACCATTTTTCTTAATGTTATCATGGATTATACCTGGAAATAAAAGTGTGACTTTAGATACAATCAATACTTATTTATAGCCATTATATGATGATCTAATGGAATTGTGGAAAGCAATTGAAACAACTGAATTATTAAGGGATGACCATTCAATCAAATTCACTTTAATAGCTTCCTTATTGTTTGTGATTTATGATATTATTGCATATGGCACATTAAATGGTCTCAATGTTCATGGAAACCATGGATGTCCTTGCTGCAAATTTCAGGATTTTGTGAGGCACTCAGGACGTTTTCATAAGTGTATTTATTTTGGACATTGTGCTTACCTGAAAATGGATCATCCATATCATTGAAAAAAAACATGTTTCAATGGCCAGGAAGAGAATCGTGAAGCACCATTACCAATAATGAGTGAATACATTATTGAGAATGGACATAAAAAAATGTTGTTTATTGAAAATGGTGGGCTTTTTGGTAGTAGAGATGATCCATGTAATGAAATAAGTGTAAAATGATTGTGCATATTTTATAATTTTATAAGTGTAATGAAATAGCCATTAGACATATTGTTGAATTTATGCATACTAAGAAAAATATAGCATATGCTATTATAAAAATTCTTTTTGGTGCTTCTGATACTGTTTCATCATGTGAAGACTTGAAATAACTAAAGATTCATCAAAATCTTTTGGTTGAAAATATGATGATGAAAAATATAGAAAACCTAGTGATCCTTATGTCTAGAAAAAGGAACAACGTGCACAATTCTTAAAGTTGACGTCTTATACTCGCTTTCCCACGGATATGTAAATAGTAATATCATAATCCAAAATAACATGAATAACTTAGGAGGCCTCAAGACCGATGACTATCATGTCATAATCGAGAATATTTTACCTATTGTGGTCAATATATCAAGTTTGGAAAGGGAACAAGATTGGAAATTATAAGGTTGGGCCTAATATTAAAGAGAATGATTTTACATGTATTATATCCTTCTAACTTTGATAGTTTCAGGCATGAGGTTTTTGAAGTCCTTTATCTATTGGAATGTGAATTTCCACAAACAATATCTAACATTTCGATGCATCTTTTAATACATATTGAATATGAACTAGAGCATTATGGCCCAGTAAGAATGAGATAGTTGTATCCTATAGATATATATATGAAGGTTTTGAAAAAAATTGTTTGTTCTAGGGAAAAACTAGAAGGTAGAATTTTTTAGGGATATTCAATGAAAAAGGCCGTGGAATTTTGCGCACAGAATATATGAAGTATTTTAAAAGTGTCAATCGACGTGTATGGGATGATGACGAAGATGAGAGATTTGTAGGTGAAGTATTAGAAGGCAATGGAATGTTATTTAAGCTATCACATGAAGAAGTAAGTGCGATACATTCCTATGTTCTTCAGAACACATCTTCATTCGATAAGTGGCGCAGGTGAAAATATTTTTAACACAATACTTTGTCGATTCAGTTGCATTCACAGATTTATATTATTAATGTTATTATCGTATACATTCATATTCTATGTAGGAAATACAAATAAGAGAATAAAACATGGATGCAACATCGACCTCAAAAGCACATACGTCGTGTTTTAATTGGAGTTGATTCGTTTCCAGAATTTGAAGAATGGATTGCTAATGCAGTCAATGATGAAAAAGAAGAAGCTTAATATATAACAGTGGAGGAAAGTGATCTTTCAAAAATTCCACATATATGGTCTATGAAGTTTAGTGGAATGTGGACCTATGGTATTCATTTAAGAGTGGAAGAAAAGGGCAAAGGAAAGAAAAATTGTGATTGTGTTGTTAGTGTTGAATTTATTCAAAAAACCGAAAAGAAATTTTATGTTGGATTCATCCAAGAAATTATTTGAGTTGATTATGGTGAAAATATTATTGTATTTTTAAAAGAGAAACAAAGGCATGAAATAAATATATAATGTGAGGGATCCATATACATTTGGTCAAGGCGGGTTGCAGGCCAAAAGAGACAAATTGACAGCAAGTGTTGTTTTTTGGTTGAATTTAAATTGTTATTTATTTTGATTTGTTTATTGAATTGACTATGATGAAACTTGACATTGTCTTTTAGGTGGAACATAGTAACAAAGAACCAGGGGAAGAAGATATTGTCCAGTATATTTCAGCATTAGATTCTTGTAAATATGACAGTAATATCAAGTGAAAATCTAGAGCATTAACAAAGATTCTGCAGCCTCCAGTTGGAGTTGAAAGTATCCCAATAAGAGACACTGCAAATGATGTCAACTCTATTGTTGGGTACCAACTTGTAATGAGTTGCATACATGATCTCAGTGAGACAATTTCGCATTTGGTTGCCTTTATTAAGCTTATAGTTTCTGCATGGAATCAACATAATTCCACTTATTCAAGTGAGGTAAGAGGATCTATTGATCTCATTTATTCTTGTTTGAACATGTGTATGCCATTTATTCTTGCAAAGAAATCTATTTTATCTCATTTCTTCTTGGTTTGACTAGTTTTTGTGGTTGTAAATTGAACTAGAAGTTGTAGGTTTTTGTGTGTTTCCACTCAGTCTATTGCATTTACAGTGAACTCTTAAGTGCTCTCGCTCACAATATCTTGCTGAGAATTAGTGTACTCACTTAAATATCTAGGACAATCTAGTTTCCCGTGGATAGGAATTTTTCTCCTTCTACCTTCTCGTCAACCTTGCACTGTGTAGAACCATCCTCTGTTTCTAGAATCAGCTCTTCGCATTTCTAGTATCATCTATGTGTTCTACATTTAAAATATCAAGTATGTTTGATACTTTCAAGTATTGATTAGTAGTAAAAATGCATAATCACTTACATTACATTCAAGTAATGATTTTCTCCAAACTGACAACCTATTAACAATGCTTCATCTCACCAATATTCTTGTAAGAAGGTACACAAATCAGATATTACTGCTTCATCCTTTGATTTTGCAATAGTGTTTATTGTCTGGTATGTAGCTTTAGGACTACTTAAATCCTCTTGCAAGAGGAAAGCTACAACCTTCAATGAACCACCACTACGCTCCTTGACAGCTTTGATAATCTCAACACTCATAGTTAATAGGGCATGTTGAGGTACATGAGGCAATAGGTAATTGGCTTTTTACACTTTTCCACTTGATGTCGTAGCTATGAGGGAAAGACATAGTTCCATGTCCCTACAAATTCTATCAAAAAACCACTATACAACTTGTAGGCATCCCCTCTTTGTATCTCTCATGAATTCCCTCAAAAAGGCAATTGATTTACCCTCATCCCCAATACATTCCATGGTACAAATATTTATAATGAGATACAAATACCAGAGCAAGATCCACGTCCACATCCAAGCTATTACACTGGGAAATATATGAGTAAATAGTTGATGCATTAGAAATATAAAAGAGATCATTAAAGGGTGAAGAGAAAAAAACAGAAAACAAAATTGCATAAGGATGAACATCTTTGCAACGATTTTGAGAAAATGTGGTATGATAGACTATACCAAATTCCAAAGATATACAGTTATAGCATAAAAATATTGTAGCATGTGCACTTGTTCTTACTCTATACCCGTCCTACAAATAGCTCATGCATGTATTTCCTAGGCAATTAAGATCTAAAACAAAGTAATGTGAGATGAATTCTAATTATCACAAGATCCTCATCATTGCAAATTGTAAATGATTTAGTAACCAGATAAATTGCATAAAAGGACATTGGTAACCATTCTCAATAACACCCCTTAAGTTGTATGTGAGGCCAAAAATATAAATGTTGAATATAGTGGCATGCGGGTTTATAGATACCCAACTCAACACATAGTCGGTTGAGGCTGAAATACAAATGAGAGTAGGTTCAAGGATACCTATATCTAATACAACTATGAGAAATATAATGGATACTGCGCTGAAATATGTTAGCCATGAACAAGATAGGGTTGACCCTATTCACAACACCATCTCTCATCTCAATACAATGCTTTGGAGAGAAGGCATGATATCACACCTTTCCCCCCTTAATGATGAATGTGGGCCATATAGTGAAGATATAATTCCCTTTGAATGCTATATTTTAAACACTAACATGGGTTCACAATGTGGTGAAGATGGGATTTTGAAGAGGTATAGAAAAAGGTTCTATAGAAGCCTACTGATTGGATAAAGGTACAAAGGGGGGCACAAGTTGTATTTGATCGCAAAGCCACAAGTGGAGTACATCTAAGAAATATCACCATCATAGATTGGAAGGAAGATATCCATCAAAATATGTTTGATTAATCCATACAATCATTTGTAAAATTAGCGGGACAGTCTTGTAGACATGTGAATAGATACTATATCAAGGAAGGTGAGAAAATACTTAGCTCCTCCATGAGAAAAAGTGGTCATAGGCCAAAAAATGTCATTATGAACCCACTCCAATAAGAGAGAGGTAGGCCTTATATCACCATCAAATGAAGCATGCACTGGAAAACCACCAAACAATGTCTCCAAATGTTGCGTGGTAAATAATGAGATTATCAAATCCTGGAATAAGTAAGGCCCTATTAACACTTGAAAATGGAAGGGTTCCAAGGTAACTACAAAAGGTATATTTTCATATCGTATAATATCTCTTGTTTTTGGGTTAGTTCTAACCTTAGGGGGAAATACTTATGCAAGTTGGAAATGGAGTATGAGCCCTAGAGATCAAAGAATGTTGTGAAACTGAGAAAAGTACTTGCCTTAATATAGAAAATCAGACATTTAATCTGCTATAAAATGCACAAAACAAGTAAGAATGCATATTTACACCTTAGGATGAATTTATTCTTTGGGCGCTTTGAAAATAAGTTGTTAGAACACAAAAATATGTCCCTGAAAGTGAAGTTCTGTGTGTGGAAATACAAAAAATAGTCACGTTTTGTGTTGAAGCTCTACTAAATAAAACATAACAGATGTGGGTTGATTTCTTTTTGTTCAAGATTGAAACTTGATTTTCTTTTTGAACTTTATCAACATTCCTTTGTTGATTTGGTATTGCAGATGGAAATATATAAATACAAGAGCAATAAAAATTAAAGAAGTTTGTTTTTATAGAGATAATTTATGTAGGTAATTATTATAAGATGTAAATGTCCACTCCTATACAAGTGGTATCCGTTTCTACTTGATGCTTAACCTTTATTTGATATTGAATATAGTGATCCCTTTTGCTAAGGTGACACAACTATAGATAATGGAGACTTGATTGATGCTTAACTTTTTTTACTATTTACATATAGTGCAACTTTTTGCTAAGGCAACCTGACTACAAATATCCAAAGTTATGAATTGTAAGGTTAAATTCCTTGGACAATGAGATCATTTCTTGTAAAATAATTATTGAAATCATTTTAATATCATAACTATCATATCATAAAATAGATTCAAAGGATCATCGCAATGTTTCATGTTATGCACTTCTTTTTTTACATCTCTACCAATGCTTGATGTGATTCTGTTGTTTCATTGTTTGAAAAAGATAACATCTCCCTTGGAGATAGTTTGTTGCTAATTTTAAATGTTGTATATTTTTTTGCATGATAGTTAAACCAGATGCAGAGCAATCGTACGAAACATGCAGTTCCACCAAAAGGAAAAGGCATTTATGTCAACAAATCTCTGAAGACTACATAAGAGCATGTCAATATTGGTCATAGTAATCATCAAGAACTCGTCGAGCAATGTGTAAAGGACATTGCTGATAGTGGTGTTGAATTTGAAGTAATCAAATTTTTGTTGTGATAGTTAATCTCTCCCAATGTTTTGTCATACATTTTCACGCTTAAAATGTTATTTTTGACAAAAAAAATATTTCTTTCATTCTTCATACATTTGAATGCTTAATAAGACATTCTTCATACTTTTGAATGTTGTATATTTTTTTCATGATGAAACCATATGCAGGGAAACTCTATAAAAGTAGCACGACCAAAAGGACAAGTCCTTATCAAAAGAGATATAAAAGATGAACTAAGTGATATCAATATTGATAGCGATCATATTTTTGAACTCAGGAATATTGTGCTGTATATTCATAGTGGTACTAGTGAACTTGAGGTGAGTGCAATAATTATATGCTAAATATTAGAATATAATTATTATTTTAACATTTTTCATATCTCAAGATAATGTGTATTTCTTTTTGTTTTTGCAGAAATGTATTGATCATAAACTACAAGAAGGCGACAAAGTAAAGTTGTCGGATCCATATGACGATTCTATTGTGGGAATCATATGGATAAACTCATTATCTGTTATACATGGAGTGAAATTGAGTGGATTAGGAGACACAAATGTAAATGTTATAAATGTCACAAGTAACATACCCCTTCTATATGAAGACAAAATAGATGGATTTGTCCGTCTGAAAGAGAAGGACAGAAGCTTCACACGATAGCCTTCGAAATATTTGCAAAAAATGACACAGATGATTTTTATTACAGTTGTTAGACAACTTGGTCCACTACATTTATAGAATTGTTTGAATGTATGTTCAGGGATATTTTATATTATGGTGTGTTTGCATACATGGAAAATCTCAGTGACAATTGTTTGAATGAATGCATGTTCAGGGATTTTTATATTATGGTGTATTTGCAAACCTGAAAACTCTTAGTGACAATATTGTACTACTTTGACACACACACACACACACACACACACACACACACACATATATATATATATGATCATCTTGTAGTTCACAATATTATGTGTTAATTTGATTTTATGTTTATGTAGTAATTTGAATGTATATTAATGTTCATGGAACTTTTATTATGATGGATGTTTTATTATGATGTATTTGTGCACTTTGATATTTTTTAATATGTGTGTGTGTGTGTGTGTGTGTGTGTGTGTGATCATCTTGTAGTGCATCTAAATTGCAATATTATATGTTTTAATTTGATTTTATGTCAGATTAATTTAGTTTTTAATCATGGTCACGTTAGAATCAATCTTTTAGCTTTTATTTTATTTTTTAATTTAAGTTTAATACTATGTTATTTAATGTTTTAATTCAAGTTTAGTACTATGTTTATTTTTGCATTACACAATTAATTTATGGTAAATCATAAATTATTCATATCATTATATAATATGACATTTACTACTAAACTTGTATTAAATATAATGATTATGAAACTAATAAACATTATATCAATACACTACCAATTTACATAAATCAGTGAATCAAAATGACTAAATATACTACCAATGGATGGAAATTAGAGAATAAAAATGACTAAATATACTACTAGTTGATGGAAAATGATGATTACAATGACTAAATATACTATCCATTGACGGAAAATGATGATTAAAGTGACTAAATATACTACGAGTTGACATAAATCAATTATACAAATGACTAAAGTTACTACTTGTTGACGGAAATAATGGACTACCATGACCAAATAAATGACCCGTGAACAACAATTAATGACTAAAAAAATGACTAAATTTACTACCAAAACGATCAACCAAAACAACCAATAAATGACTAAAAAATTGTACTCATATATTTGGTCACGTTATATATGTCTGGAAATATACTACTAGTAGTCACGTGACTAAACTTAGCCACTTATATGCAATTTTTAGTCGTTTTTTTAGTCATAAATTTGTTTTTTTCTATTAGTGTATAACACTTTGTCTTACAAAATTTGGATAACAATGAGATATTTGGACACTAAGTCAATGGTTATTTTCTGAAACACTATTTTACTTAGTGAGCCATAATTGATTTAGATTGAACATATTTCTTTATTTTGGTGTGTTTTAGAAGATTAGTTGTTACACATTATTTTGGTCATCCCTATGACAGTTAATGATGTAAAACTATCTGTTTCCTTCAGAGGGGTCAGTGACCTGAGTTCTTGAAGAAAGAAGGGAAAATAACTTTTCTTGAGAAAGAAGTTGCATTTCCCTTTGTAAAAAACCCTATTAAAGAGCATGTTCGCAAGTTACTATATAGGCAGGGTGCGAGAATGCCTGATTCTTGCAAGCTGCACCATAGCTGGGTTGCGAGAGGTTTGCAGGTTGCTCTATAAGCAGGGTGAGAGAATGCTCATACGTTGGAAAAACGAGCATCTTCTCAATGCTTCTAGAAGGAGAAACTTCCATGGTGAGGTGGCATCTGAATGGTTTGGATCTTACTTGCTTTCATGATTTGGTGGGATCATCCTAACCTCCTCACCTTATCCTCTTCAGCTTATAAAAGGCGAGGAGTTCTCATGGAAAAGGTTAAGCTTGGGAGCTTTGGAGCTTTTTGGATTAGCTTGGATTGGATTGAGATTTGGAGATTGTTAGCTTGGCTAGATGAGCCACTTTGTCAAGATAGATTGTGAATATTATCAGATCTATGCTCTTAGAATTCTTGGAGTGGAAGTGTGTGGGAAACGAATGACAGTTGGAAGGGACCTTATGACATCAAGGTCATGGTTGTAATCTCTCTTTGACATTTAATATGATATAGTAATATGATTCTTTCCTATAAAGCTTGTTGTGTTTTATTGTATGACTCCTTGATCACGTACATAGGTTTATATTGAGTTTATGCTATTACTATCACTTTGGTCGGTTGCGTTCTTTCGCAGGTTCATCATTGTATGAGCATTGGAACGGAGCTAGGATGACGATGGCGAGAGGAAGTGACGTTTAAATGGTATGTCACCTATCCCTCTTTAGTTAGTAAATTTAATATTTAAAACTTAAGGAAAGCGTCATGTTCTGGTGTGTTTTGTTCTAGATCTAGGTGAATCTAGGGAGATCAGTTAGTGTTCGCACCTACTGATTTATCCAATAACAAAATTGGCGACCATACTGGGGGATAGATTGTTTCCTAGTTAGTCTAGTTTCCCTTGCTTTGATTGCTTGATTTATGGTCTCTGAGTTTGTGGGAGATCCATCCAAACTCTCTGGATCTGAAAGTTCACTCAAATTTTTTGTCCTTTTTCCAAATTTTTCTTGATTACAAACCTTCTCGCACTGTACCTCTCTATGGCCTGCGAGAATCATTGATGTTCGCACCCTACTATTCAGTTCAGTGCGACCTTCTCACACCCTGCCTGTATCTAGACTGTGAGAATCCCTAATTCTCACATTGTACCCCACTACCAGGCCACTAACTCATTTGTAAAAGTTTTGGATTAGGTCTTCGTGTCTTTTTGATGCCCAATTTTGCTTTGATCATCTGGATTGAACTTTTGGAGCCTGTATTGATCTTTTTACAGTTTGCTTGACATTCTTTGAGTTGCTTTTAGCCATCTTTTCTTTGTTTGGTTTTGAAGGATTAGTCTCTTGCTTTGAGTCTTTCAATTACAAAGCGTGTGTTTTCTTTAGAATTGTTTAGGGAAAGATCGGATTTCTTCTGAATAGTTCGCTTTAAAATAAAACTTTTAGTTTGGGTTTCTTTGTTTTAACGAAGTTCATTATTGCTTTTAGTGAAAATTTTGAAACAAAAAGATTTAATTTCTTGGTTTATATTAGATTGGGGGCATCCTTGCATTTGAAGTAGCGAAATTCCATGATTTTTTTGGGGGGCATGAATCGTGCATTGGTGTACAGTACCTTTTTCTCATTTCTTGAGAATCTTGATATTGATGACTTTAAGATTTTGGGACATTGTGCATCTAGGAATGATAAATGTTTTCTCCTTCTCGTAGAATAGATTTCATCGAAATGAAAACATTCCATCTTCATCTCTTTACATAACTTTCAAGTCGGTCAAAACACCATATTGTCCACGCCATTTTCCTTTTGAGTAACAATAGCCATAAAATAAAGTGCTTATAAAAATTGATTAGACATTTTTATCTTTTCTGGTAGCAAACCTACATTAGATTAGTTGTAGGGCTTTGGAA
>ML785352.1:692348-703554 GCA_009831015.1 Picea engelmannii | reverse complement strand
GGGATGTTACATACATCCCCTCTTGGTCTAAACTTTGTCCTGAAGTTTCATAGTATAAATGTCGAAATAAGTGTATCAGAGTATCATATGTCTATCTATCAAACAAAAATGGAAACTGTCGGTGCATATCATATGCGTCCTCCCAAGTCGCTGAGTGTGGACTATAATTGTCCCATTGGACCTTGACCTGATCTACCATTCGACGTTGTAACTGTCGAACACGATGATCTAAGATGCAGACTGGCTCAACCATGAGCGCTCCCTCGTCCAATACCTGCAAGGAACTCATGTCAATAACATGTGTAGGATCACTAATATAATGTCTCAAAATAGATACATAAAAAACATCGTGCATATGCCTCAAGGAATCAGGCAAGGCTAGTCGATAGGCCACAGGCCCCTTTCTCTCCACAATCTTGAAAGGTCCCACGAACCTAGGAGAGAGTTTATCTCCCTTCCCAAACTTAATCGAACTCTTAAGTGGTTTAACCCGCAATAAGACTCGATCACCGACCTCGTAACTACAGTTGACATGACACACATCGGCATAACTCTTATGTTGATCCTTTGCTTATTTAATCCTTTGTCTTATGGTTTGCATTTTCTCTTCCATTTCTTGGATCGCTTCTGGTCCCACCAGGACCCTATCCTCAAGCTGATCCCAACTCAAGGGCGTTCGACATGGTTGCCCGTAAAGAAACTCGAAAGGTACCATTTTAATGGTGCTTAGGTAACTGTTGTTGTAAGAGAACTCTACTAGAGGGCAAGAATTCTTCCCAATGCTTTTGTTGGTCCATCACGAACATGCGCAACATGTCCTCCAAGGTTTGGTTTGTTCGTTCGGTCTGTCCGTCAGTATCCGGATGATACGTAGTACTAAAGCTAAGTTGAGTTCCCAAGGCCTCTTGGAAGCTCGTCAAAAATCATCCAGTAAACACTGATCCTCGATCGGATATAATATTCTTCGGCAAACCATGTAGCCTCACAATCTTACTGATGAAAACTCTAGCTATGTCAGGTGCCTGATACGTCGTACGCACAGGAATAAAGTGAGCACTCTTTGTTAGAGTGTCTACTACTACAAAAATCGAGTCATGTCTCCTTTCTGTCAGTGGAAATCCAACAATAAAATCTATCGAAATAACTTCCCATTTTGATTCCAGAATGGCATGTGGTTGAAGTAATCCTGCTGGGTGTCTATGCTCAGCCTTAACCTACTGACACTCTAGACATCTGGCCACATAGTTGACTATGTCGACCTTCATTCCCTTCCAAAAGAATAAGGGTTTAAGGTCTTCCCTCATCTTCTTGACTCCCGGGTGAGCCATGTAAACTGCTCTATGAGCCTCGCTCAGGATCAACATCCTCAACTCGTAGTTTGGCAGTATGTAAATCCAACTTTTAAACCTCAATAAACCATCACTATCAAAAGAAAATCCCTCATATTGTGGTACCATCATTGTGTTTTGTACAATAAAACCCTCGACCTCTTTGTACCAGTTGTTGTCAAGCTGTAAAGTTAGAATCTTTTCACGTAGATTCATCTGAAGAGGCAACACCGAAAAGATGTGTGGCCTTCGACTCAAAGCATCCACCACTCGATTCACTATTCCCTTTATGTAAGTAATCTCAAAGTCGTACTCGCTAAGCAATTCTGACCAACGCTGTTGTCACGTGTTCAGGTCGCTTTGCGTAAAAATGTGTTGTAGTCCACAATGATCAGTCCTTAGTTCAAATTTTCGTCCAACAAGATAGTGTCTCCACACCTTCAAGGCATATACGATGGCTAATAACTCCAAATCGTGCATTGCGTAGTTCTCCTCATGCCTTCTCAGTTTCCTCGAAATGTAAGCAATCACTCGTCCGTCTTGCATCAAGACTCCACCTAAGCCTTCCTTGGATGCGTTTGTGCATACCAAGAAGTCCGCATCCATGTCAAAGACCTTTAGTATAAGCGCTATTGTCAACAACTCCTTAAGCCTCCGAAATGCTTCCATGAATTTCTCGATCCAAAAAAACTTCTTGTTTTTCTTCTGCAATTCCGTGATCAGATTTGCTATCTTAGCAAATCCCTCAACAAACTGCCGATAGTATCCTACTAAACCCATAAAGCTACGCACTTCCATGACATTTGTCGGCGCAGACTATTCCATAATAGCCTAGACCTTGGCTGGATCCATGGCGATGCCTTCGCCAAAGATGACATGCCCTAAGTAGTGAATCTTCGATTGATAAAATGAGCATTTGGACAACTTCCCATACAATTTGTGCTCTCACAGACACTGTAGTACCAAGAACAAGTGCTCGTCATGCTCCTCCATCGTCTGAGAGTAAATCAAGATATTGTCAATGAATACTTGGACGAACTTATCCAAGTATTCGCAGAACACCCCATTCATCAAACTCATAAATACCCCTGGGGCGTTTGTTAGTTCAAACGGTAAAACAATAAACTCGTAATGTCCAAACCTCATCTTAAAGGTGGTCTTAGGGACATCATCCTCCTTGATCCGTAACTGGTGATACCTTGATCGTAAATCGATCTTGGAGAACACCATCGCACCCTTAATTTGATCGAATAGGTCATCAATTCTCGACAATGGATACTGATTCTTGATCGTAGCCTTGTTCAGTTGATGGTAGTCAATGCAAAGCCTCCACGATCCGTCCTTCTTTCGTATGAAAATAACAGGTGCACCCCACGGTGACACACTAGGATGTATCAATCCCAGGTCTAGAAACTTCTTCAGTTGCATTTTCAACTCTTGTAACTCTATGGTCGACATCCGATAAGGCATCCTTGATATCGGTTCGGTCCCCGGTTTCAGGTCTATGGTAAACTCCAAATCTCTCTCCGACAACATCCTAGGTAACTCCTCCAGAAATATGTCCGCAAACTCTCTCACCACCGGAAGGTGTTCTAGACCTTCCGCTACTCCCTTCTCATTTAACGCAAGGATCGCATAAAGCTTGCACCCCTTGCGCATAATCTTCTGTAGTTGTAAGGAAGAGATGAACCTCAAGGAAACTCCCTGGTTCTGTCCTACAATCACACGTCTCTGTCCCTCATCGTCGACCAAGCTCAACCGTTTCGTCTTATAGTTGAGTATCGCCTCATGCGATTCCAGCCAATCCATGCCAATCACGACATCATAAGATCCTAAGATCGTGATGTACAAGTTGGCCCTTGTGACAAACTCCCCCAGGTTAAGGATACATCCTGTAACCTTTCCTCCAAGCTTCTGTTTGTCCCCCGAAGCCATCTCTACGAAGCTAAACTCGTCATGTTCAACTGCCTTTACCTTAATCCTTTTTAGCGCTGCACCAGAAATGAAACTCTCAGTAGCACCGAGATCTATCAAAATACTAAGGGTCTGGTCAGCGACAGTACCTGTCGTCTCGAGCACAGTCGACTGATGCTCTTCCTGGAGGTTATTCACCACTGCATGAATCCGATGGGCATTGCCCATATCTCACGGTAGTGGATCTGGCTGATCCAGACTCTCTAGTCCTCTCCATAGGGTAGTCGCGCTGGTAGTGTTTTTCCCCACACGTCCAACACCCCTTCTTCGGCCCAGTAGTCTTGGTACCCGAAGTAGAAGATGACGGCCCACCGGCCTGGAATCTCGGTCTGTTCTGCTGAACAAGCCTAAACTGTTGTTGCTGTGGGTGACGTTGTTGCTGATGTTGTTGTCCCCGATAAGGTGTCCGCTGCTGAGGCGTCGATCACTGGGGTGTAGTGAAAGTGGATGCCCTCTGGAAGCCACAATATCCCCGCGCATGTCTCGCCGGTGTCTGGTGCTGCTGTGTTCTAGATGAAACCTTCCCTGCTGGTCTCGCTAGAGTCCTGGTCTGACCACCATTGAAAATCTCCTCCTCTGCTATGAGGGCCTTCTGGACGACATCGTGCAAGGTTTGAGGCATCAAAATCCTAACCTTTTCACACAGGCTTCCGCTAAGGCCAAACATGAACTTGTTGACCTTAAGTTTCTTCGTGTTAAGGTGCGGAGCATACCGGAGTAGCTCCATAAAATGAGCCTTGTACTCGGGCACCATACGACCTCCCTATCATAAGGTATTGAACTCATTGAGTTGACGCTCAATGAATTACTATGAAAGGTATCTCTCTCGGAACCGTTCCTCGAACAGTTCCCATGACACGTCTTCGACGGCCATGTTCAGCTATGGTAGGAGCGTCTTCCACCATAGAAGAGTGCTCCCCTTCAGTTGAAAGAATGCCATGTAGACCTTCATGTTGGAGGTATAATCGTGAAGTGCGAAGCACATCGCCATGTTCTCCAACCATGCCTTGGCGGTTGAGCCGTCTGAGGCACCAAAGAACTTGGGGAATTTGATCTTCTCGAGTTCCAGGTGAATGCTACCTGTACTGACCGAAGCGTGCAGTGGAACCTCAGTGGGTGTCGACGCTCTGGCCTCATCTCTTCCCAAATGGCTGATCAGTGCCTCGGACATGCGCTGAAAAGATCTCATCATCCCGACTACATCACCAACTGCTATCTGCTCATGTCTGAGAACCTGCTCGTCTCCCTAGGGGTTAGACCCCTCAAGTGTGGATGCTACTAGAGGCATCGCGCCTCCTCCCCTAGCACCCCGTCGTCTTTCTCTGTGGCATCATCTAACCATGATTACCTGCACACACATAAGTCAACTCAATCACCAACCGTATAATCAATCATATAAACGAAAGCCGTAGTGATCCCAAGTTGCGGGTTGAACCGGCTCTGCTACCATATGTAACGATCCTCCTCGTCACGACGACAAACCTATTATAACAAGTGCAATTTTTTTTGTGTGTGTGTGCATGTGTACAAGGGTAACAAGACATTAATCTCTACGCCACCACATGACGACGATTCATGACGCATACAACTGTGATACCAACATAAGGATCTAAGATGCACATCAACATTTGCCAGCAATGAACATCAATCAACCGACAAAATAATAAGACTGACTACCCGCCCGTCCTACCTTGCAATGGTTAGGACCTCCAAGACACATAAGCAATGCTCAAGCCCAGGTTCCCATCGATTTTAACCATTTAAGGTCTCAGGGCTGGTGACTGTTCTAAGGAACATGGAGGTGTCTACATCCCGCCCGACACAACAGACCAAGCAATAGATGTTACAACCAAGTACAACAATATTTAATGAACATCCACGTCCTCCATGGAAGGCACAAGTCAGAAAGGACTCCGACAACAACCAACCACTATTTAAGACTCGACAATTACTACGACTCAAATTAGCATTAAAGGAAAGATCAATCACTCCATATGATTTTCGTTAGTCGACGAGTTACCAAGTCCAACCTTAAGATAATGTATATTCAATTAATTGCAAATCCCCATTTACTAAATCATGATAACTTATTGTACTTAATTCAAGGACATTACACTATATATGTTTATCACTAACAATAAAAATTACGATATCATTACCATAAAATAATGAACACATTACATTTATTACACAATAACTTTGCAAAAATAACAATCACAGTTCATCTTATGTGTTATCCATAACAATAAAACTACAATATCATTACCATAAAACGACAACACCATTACATTTTAAATTACAATAAATTTGCAATAATAACAATCACATTACAAGACAATGACAATTAATACAACAAGTATGGCAATAATCATGACATTAACACAACCATCGATATCGCAATTAACAAGTTATCTATATTAAGGCAATTTGAATTAGAGAATCATTATTAACTTCTTAATTTACTCACTACTACTACAATATTGCTTCGGAGTGTACTTTTAATCAAACTACGAGACAAGACAACTCTAAAGTGAAGTCTAGTTTATCAAGGTCAACATCCTAATTTGACATAACTTACAAACTACTTCTGGTAACTTGTTAAATCATAATTTAATCATATAACCAATCGAAGTTCAACAATTTAACAATAAAAACATTTATAACCTTATCAACTGAACATTACTTTCAATACTAATCAGCATTACCAAGTTTTATATATTTTTGTTACCTTTATATTAATAAAATAATTTCACAATAATTAATAAAACTCAATGAAATTTAACCATTTAGCAAAAATTAATATAAAGCTACCAATTCCAACATAATGTGATTATTCAACATTCTAACATAATCCCTTTACCAACGCTATCTAACAGTTTTCTTAACATTAATGAAGAACCTGTGACTCTTACACTTGCTGTCCACCAAAGTTTAACCCTAAGGATAGATAAAAGAAATATTAAAACTAGGGGTGTATCCGAGGACATTGCTGCCCAACTACAGTTATCTACAGGTTACGGCGCATTCAACAACTGAGGCGAATTCGTCCATTCAACCGCCATGCTCGGGCAATCCTTTAAGGAAACGTGTCCAAAGAACAACACAGTCCAACATTGAAGGGAAAAACGCAGTCAAGCTTAAGGGAATTTGTGGTCATTTATGGCAATTTCAGACATGTTTCGAAGGGCAAATCATGGTCAATTGAGGCAGTATACGTTCATCAGTTTTAGCAGCACAATTGAGGGTGTGTACAGCAAAATCGGTCCTTCCTTTGTAGAATTCCCCGAGGTCATTCAACCAATAAACAAAGACTTCTTGGTAGTGATTTATCTAACGGAAAAAAAATTAAGAGCGCTGTCAATTGATTAATGACTCACACGCCAGCATTAATTTCATGACAACCAAATCGTGGTTGCAGTTTGGCATTGAAATCGCTGGTAGAAATCAGGGTACTAGCAGGTAATGGATCCGTGACAGTAAGAAGGGTTCAGTCAATCACTACAAACCCAAACGCAGTCATGGAGAAAATAATGTTTCCAAGAGATAAAACTTGAAAAGTCACATCCCCAGGAAAAAATGCAGGTAAGGACATCAAAACGTTTTATTAAAATAAAGGGTCTTTTAAGAAAATTTGTCATTTAAGAAATAAAGAGATTACATCCTTCAACACCTTTTTCTTGATTTCAGCTTATCAACGCGTGGCTTTCTTACTGGCAGATCCATGAGTCAATTTATGCAATAATCCCACATCATGTTATTCAGAGTTACCAATGCAATCTGGGCGGAAATCTTTCAATAACTGGCAATGGGATTTTTTATGATCACGGGCCTGCTCCTATCGAAAATGTGAAATTGATCTTGCAAATTTAAGTGTGGTTAGATCGCAGAATAGAGACTGGCAAGCTGGGATTTCATTGAGAAAATTATTGAAAATGTTGGAGTAATTGAATTAGATTGTTATTCCGTACTTGATTTAAATCTATTACGCTACCAGGATATCATCATTTTTACATCGTTACAGTCCCAGAAGGGCCCATGTATCTTCTGAAGGAAAGGACAGGTCTGGTCGCTATTACCGTAAACAGAAGGCTCGTTGGCGAAAGAGGATAGACAGTCAGTAAATACCAAAAACGAAATGCCAGAACCAAATGCTAGCATGATCTTTACGCAGTGAAATTCGCCCTTTAAGGGATGGGGCGCAAGGCTAGAGTTTACACATTAATATTCACACAATAGTTACCATTCACACAGTAATATTTACATAGTAAAATTTACACAGCAAGGATAATGACACCATAAAACTTAACCAGGGAAATGAGGAATGCGCAAGACTAGAGTGGCCATTCAAAATCAACGTCGGGCTAAACTTTTCAGCCGTCACCTAACGGAATTGAGGAAGGATGATTAAGTCTCACCCAAACCGAGTTGCAACAGCCGAGTTATCCCATTTTATAGCAGTCCCAACTAACATCACCGAAGTAAATAATTAAAGAAAACCATTCATTCCAACAATTGACTAGGCTAATAAGGAGGGGTCCTCTATAAGTCTAGCATCTAATACATTTACAAAACAATATGCATTCTACTCTACAAAATATAAAAAACGTACCATTGCCTGATCTCCCGCTTCGAATGACGTCCGTGCGCTTCGTGCAGCTCCCGCTCACCGACCGTCGAGACTACACCAGTACCTCCCAGCCAATGCTAGGGGTACTCTGCTTCCCCCTTAGCCCCTCGAGCCGCAAAGGGGACACACACTATCCAGATGGTACGTCTAGCTCCCAGCTCGCCTCGCAAGGCCGAGCTACCACTGCTCTCCGAGCTGAGAAAACCCAACTCCCACAAGTAAATCAGTCAAGTCACTAATCCGACAGCATAACGTTACGCTAACAACCGATCCCTTTATTCCCCTCCTTCCCCTCTTTTATAGAGTTTTAGAACTTCCAATCTTTCCCTAAATCTCATTTAATTTAAGTTTTAAATAAAAATCTTCTAAAATTTCTCCTTCGTACAAGTGTCATTCATCCCCCACATTCCTCCAATAATTATTTTCTTTAATTTATTAAATTGTCTAATTCCCTCACCCACCTAGAGTTACTCCTAAATTTACTCTAGGTGTCGCTAGATTCCCTTACAGGTTTTAAAGACTTTCCCTAAAATGAAGTTGCTAATTTAGTTCAATTTAGAAGGTTCTTAATTGCAGATTCTTTACTAAGTTGACCTCTTGCTTTTTACCATAAGTTCCCCTCTTTTCCTTTTTATGTTACCCCCATCCCCTAGTTTCCTAAATTTTATAATTTCTCTCTTTCCCCTTTTTATTAGAGCTAAAAACGACAATTGCAATTTAACCCCTTTTCCCTTTTATTATTAATTCAACATCTTTTAAAACTATCAAAAGTTAAAAATAATTAATTTCTTCTTTATATATTTTTTTATCCACTGATTTTATTTAATTTCTTACTCTCTTCATTTTACCCCAAAATTTATGAAGACCAAATTATTACATAAGGTGTTTTTATTTTAAATTTTATTATTATAATTTTATATAGATATTTTCTCAAGGGTAGACAAAATCTTACCCCTAGCGAAGTTTTTAGACTTAGGACTTAGATTCTAAATTGGGCGACATTTAATTAGGGGAGTTGTTTTAAAATTTCTTAAAGTGTTGATTGTCTTATGACCATCTAGGTTCATTCCTTTATCATCATCAACGCGACGTGCCCTTCAAGACGCACTACATGCTCCAAGGGTGCCACTCGCCTCTTTTGTTTCTTTGTGCGACGTGCCCTTCAGGATGCACTACGTGCTCCAAGGGTGCCACTTGAATTTGGATTGATTGGTAGACATCAATAACCCCTAGAGTCAACACTCCGCCAGGTGAACTTGTGGGAGAGTAAGGGTTTCTAAGTAATAAGGCCCCCGCCTTATTGCGCGCCTCTTAGAATCATCGTGAGCGACTGTCGCAGTCTGCCCTCATGGCATCGTGGGTCCTCTCGAACTAGGTAATCGTTAACCTACAATTCGAGCCATGGAGGGAGTGCTAGTAAGATGTGGCAGGGCTGTTGTCCACACCTCTCCCTCAACCTCTCTGGTAGTCGTGTGTGACCCCTTTACTCCATATGTGAGTCTGGTTGGCAAGCTATCGTCAGCTTGCATAATCAACAAATTATGTCAGAACATGTCCACATCATATCATCATCTCAAATGTACTAATATCACAATAAATCAATCAAACCCAAATAACACACTTCTTGACTCAATCCAGAGTCCAAGGGGTTCCATCGATGCCTCCGCATCTTCAGGGTCCAAAACCCTGCACACTCAGAAAAACCGAGTCAATAGCACTTGTCTATGTCAATGTAGTAAAACAACATGTCATATACCCATGACGCATCATAATCAAAGACAAATGTTTTAATATCATAATAATCTAGATCACTTGCGAGCAAGTGCCCTCAAAGAATAAGTTCGCTCAGTGCGCCAGAGCGGGATGTTACAGAGCATAGTCCTTGTTTATGTGTCAAGCTCGTTAAAAAATGAAATAGTTTTCCCCCTCTCTATTTGAGTCAAGTCCTTCGTCTTGTATTTGAAGCTTCATTTCATTCTCCTTTTCAGTTGGATGAAACGAAGCTTGGGGAGCATTTGCCTCAGCCTCTGGACTTCATGCTGAAGTTGAGCCGCTAGCTTCTTAAGCTGGGGGCTAAGTACCAACCATGCGAATTCGTGGGTAAGGTGTTGGAAAGTTCAAGCATAGTTTTCTATGGTTCAAGCTTGTGTAAAAATAAAACCACTTACCTCAAGCATAGTTTCCTCTGGTTCAAGCTTGTGTAAAAATGAAACCAGGTCCAAGCATAGTTTCGTTTTTTTTTAAAGCTTGCGTAAAAATGAAAACAATCCCGATCTTAGTCTTTGTTCTTTCTCATGCTCGTAAATACACGAGAATAAGTTACCGATCTTAGTATTTGTTCTTTATCATGCTCGTAAATCGATGAGAATGTAATCGAGTATACTTTTATCATTTTTTCGAACTCGTAAAGGTTATATGAAAAAGGAACCCTCTAGAGTTCCCTTTAAGCTCTTTTCAGACTCTCTAAACATGAAAAGATTGTCGAGCGATTTTGTTCTTTTCACACTCATTAAAGTATTTGAAGAAAACGTCTGTTGAGCAATAGTTTATCTCTTTTTTGGTCTCATCAGACTACTTTACAAAAAAGGAACTGAGAGAGTTCTCTTTAAGTGTTTTTTAGACTCTATAAACATGAAAAACCCCCGAGTTTTCTTTCTTTGGACTCGTAAAACAAACATCGAAAGACCCATATGGGACCGAGCTAATCCTTCCTAGGGTTCGTTAAACATACTCCGAGGGACTCATCTGAAGGATGAGCTTACATTAAAAGCATATGTTATCCTCCTCAAGCTTGCGTAAAAATAAAGAGGTACTCGCCAAAAATGGTGGGGGAAAAATTGGGAAAGAAATGTGTCTAAACCTATATTCTATGGAAGAGTCACTTTTGAATATGGCACCCTTTCACTTGCTTTGTGTCTAGGTTGGAAAATACGCTTGTCTCCTGATCATACTACTTTATAAGATTACAAATTGGTCTGTGATCCTTGTTGTTGAGTCAGTATTTCCAAGACAGTTATCGTGTCGTCAATATGTTCAAAGATAAGTTCAACCCGGAAAACCTTCTGTTGTGTCGGCCACTTATGCAGTCCTTAAGCCTTCTATTGTGTCGGCCATCCCTGAGTCAGTCCTGAGTTACTGGTTACTCTGATCTACATCAAATCTTGTTACTTGTTTCATGTCATTGATGTGGGATACATTAAGGCCCTCCTGTGACGAGTCTTTTCCTGTCGACTTCAACTCATTATCCAGGAATTAGACTTAGAAACTAATTGGTACC
>ML785352.1:671584-682394 GCA_009831015.1 Picea engelmannii | reverse complement strand
TGATTCAAAGTGCTATTTCTGTTGCTATTTCGTATATCATTTCTGTGTATTGTGAAGATTATGCTGGATATTTTACTGTTATTCTGTCATTTCTAGCATTTCATTTCTGTTCTGCATATTTTATATATCTGGTATCTTGCAGTTTCTAAATAATATTTGTAACCTGAAATTTTTCTTCACAAGCGAACTGTAATGACCCCCATCATTATGACTACAAGCAATGCAAAACAAGAGCATTTTTTTTTTGTTTTAAGCAGGATAGTACTAACGACGAACAATTAAACCACGCAACTCGGTGACGCACGCAACTCAACAACATCATCCACATCAGCTGGCGCCTAATCCTAAGCCAGGGTTCATGTGCTCTCCTCTATCATTGCGTGCATTGATCCTATCAAGGAATCGTGCCACCTCACGATGACAAGCGCAAAGCAACTAAGGCATAAACTTAAACAGTCATAAACCTATAATCATGACACCCAACCATATGCCAAAAATTCCACTTAGTTGTCCTACCTTACATGAAGTCTATAAATGAGAGAATTCCAATCAATCGAGCTAAATAAGCCGCAAGATAACTAATTTCGATACAGATTTAAAATTGCGCAACTATCTATAAGTATCTCATTAACTTTTTACCATCATGAAACCATTCCTGGCCCCTTATCCAACCTCAACCTAAAGTTAAAACATATACGTACCTACCTTCTTTAAAATAAAACAAGGCTTAACCATGCTTATCTTCCTTAGTGCCAGTGATAATGACGTGACATTTTTCCAAAAATATCACAATACTCTTTTTAATACAAAATGCTTTAACTTAAACTATAAAAATACCTCAGAACCCCAACCATACTCTTACATGTAGAAGTATGAGCCCATAGCCCTGAGCGTGAAGACCCGCAAGTCGTTGGAAAGACTTTGAACAATGGCGGGGTCTATATTATCCAACCTACACAGTTTCCCAGGTGGTTGCCATTCCACCAGTCCCTAAGTGAACTCAATCCGGTTTCAGTTAATTGTTACTCGTGAGGCAAGGAAAGCATTACATTTTATGTCTAATGATTTCTTTCTTTAGGGTTCGATCCATTTCATTTGGTTGGTATATAGTTGTTACCTTGAGCTAACTGTATTTTCTTTTGTGCAAATCTAGAAGGTATATAATTATTTAAGTTTTAAAAGTGATCTTGATTCATTGTCGAGCACCAACAAAGTCAATAAAGTCGGTGTTGTAGTTCTTTTATAAGGATGCACGGTGTTGTAGTTCTTTTATAAGGATGCATCTGAGACTTCATTAATATTTCAATGATGCTTAGCATCTAACAATGATATTATTACGAACATAACCAATCTGAAAGTTTCATTCAATTATAGTTAACTGAAAGGGAGAGAGCTGTGAGGGTTTAGAATAAAAAGTTCCTTTCGGACGAGAGAGGTGCGCGGTCTGCATTTAACAAGGGATCCCACCGAAATCTGTAGATAATTGTTGGAAAAGTGAAGCCTAGCTGAAAATTCTTATCGGGACAATTATCTTAATCCAATGGGAGGTAAGAGTTTAGTGACTGCTTGCTCTTCTCGATGTGAAAGTGATGAACGTCAAACTCAACTACTGTTGAACAATTCAACAGGAAAAACATCTCTATCCGACATCACATGCTCCGCCCAAGTCAAGGTCATTAATTATCATGGCTATCAGTCAATCATTAGCTAACCAAAATAATGGAGCTGTCTATAAAGGTAGAAAATCGTTGTCTATAATACCAGATTGAGCTGTCATAAATGCAATTAAAATCGTTGTCAATAGACAGGATAGTTGTCAACACGATGCGATCTATTTAAGGGAAAACTCTATGTAATACCATTACTGTCATTCATGTTAACCATTGTCATAAACCCCAGTAGTGAAATTGAAAATATAAACATCGCAAGGGATATATACAGAGATATGATGCAATCCTTAAATTGCTATCATTATAAAAAGTAAATCGCTATTGATATATAAGCAAATTCACATATATACGTTTACTGTAGTAGAAATTCCCTGCCTATCCTTAATACGTTAATGTTGTTCAAAAACATTTGTTATGATGATGTCTAAAAGGTGATACACTGTCAATATTAATGCATTCGCTGCCATACACAGCCACATGCAATAAATCGTTGTTAATGCATTCGTTGCCATACACAGCCACATGCAATAAATCGCTGGACAAATACACAACAATATAAAATATTAATGCATTCGCTGCCATACACAGCCACATGCAATAGATCATTGGACAAATACACAGCTATATAAAATATTAATGCATTCGCTGCCATACACAGCCACATGCAATAGATCGTTGGACAAATACACATAAAAATAAAATATTAATGCATTCACTGCCATACACAGCCAGATGCAATAAATCGTTGGACAATTACATAGCTATATAAATAAATCGCTGCTAACAATACAGGGCTATACCAATACATATATATATATATATATATATATATATATATATATATATATATATATATATAAACAATTATATCGTTGTATGCATATACTTATTATACAAAATCACACTCATTCCTTACTTTCAACAATATTAACAACTATCCACTGATACAGGTTACTGTCCATTACAAGCTATCCATTAATACAGGTTACTGTCCATTACAAAAATTGTTGTCCACATATATAAAGTGTTGTCTATATGAAAACGCTGTCTGTATACAATATAAATAAAATTTAGGAAATCGCTGGTATAAATATATTGTTTGTAAAATATGCAAATTGTTGTCTAATTATATAATGGATGAAAAACACAGTCAATCTATAAGTAAAACACAAGGCAGATAAAAGATAATACTGGCATAATTACATATGAATCGTAGAGTAACTAAGTGATAATGCTGTCATAATTATATATGAATTGCAAAGGCAAACATCCACCAGAAAACCCAGGGATTTGGTATTCAAGACTCGGAGGTTTGTCAAGTTTCAACAATTAAAAACGCAGAGAAAACCGGAGCTTTAATCAATCAAGAAGCATGATACTCATCACAAGGAAGGCGCAAGACGAATCAGTCAGCCATGAATCAATCAACGCAGAGAAAGGTAAGGGATAGACATATGGGCTAAATTTATCCTTCTCTCATCATACATGCACAGAAAAGTAGGGCATTTGAATCTATAGGTCTTTAAACACCGAAGTGAAGACCATTGATTCGACTCCTGACCGATTGCTTAGGCATGGACTGATGACTGAAGGGATAAGGGAAAAACACAAAATTATCCGTAATAATCAATAAAACGATAACATAACAGTCATAACCATCAGGGTTGGATTGCCAAATAAATCAATCCAGAATGCAGCAAGCGTAAGACTAAAATGACTTTAAGTTCTTTGATTAAAATGATGAGTAAAACACATTTCCTTACACAATAGAGGTACAGTACTAAAAATACAAGAACAACATTAATCTACCATTCAAAAATTAACGCATGCATAACGTAGTCCAATGCGACATCTTCGAGTTGTGTCCCGCGCATGCTCCGTCCAGCTCCTGATTGCCGATCGATGTGACCTCACCGGTACCTCCTAGCCAATGCTTGGGGTACTCTTCTTCCCCTTGAGCCCCCCGAGCCGTAAAGAGACCGCACACACTATACCAGAGAACAACTAGCAACTAACTTGCCTCGCAAGGTCGAGCTACCACTCGTTACCCGATTTGGGTATCCCAACTCCCATAAGATAAGTCAGTCAAGACAAAAATTCTGCAGTGTAATGTTATACATAAAAGATTCGATCCATGGTCCTCCTCCGCCATCATTTTTATAGATTTTCTAAGTGAATTCTTTCCCAAATTCCCATTTAAATTATTTTTCATTATTTTAATTAAAAAAAAAAAACTGTACACATGCCACCCATCCTCCTAGTTGCATCAAAAATTAATTTCATTAATTATTTAATTACTCCTATTTTTCTCACCCACTTAAAAACATTCCTAAAATCGCTCATTGGTGTCCCCATAATCCCTTACACGTTTTAAATGACTTACGGCTTTACTAAATTCCTAGTTGAGTTCATAATTAGAAAGTTCTTAAAAGCAAGATTCCTTACTAAGTTAGTCATTCAAATTTTCCTTACGTTTCCCTTAGTTTCCTATTTCTTTTAAGTTTCCCTCTTTTCCCTTTTTATCTAAAACTCAAATTAACAAGTGTAGAAAAACCACCTCTTTCTCTTTTTAATTAATAAAATTTAATTAACATATGCAAAAAAAAAAACACAATCATTTCCTATTTTAAAAATTCAATCCCCCAAAATAATTTAATCCTTCAACTTATAACCTGATCCTTAAGTCCAACTTCAAACAAATTTTAATCTTCAAAAAACCATTGGAATAACTAAGGTGCCCTAGATTACCCCTAACCAATCAAGGACAACTTTAGGAATAACATGAGATATCATCGTCGACTCGCACGCAAACTCGTGCCCTCTTACTGCGACGAATTTTCCCAAGCTATGCAAGATTAAATACTATAATAATTGTCTTTTCCATTCTGTAGAAAAGGATTTTATTGCCCAGACTAGATATCCAAGAGGAAAGGGCATAGAAAGCTATACAACAAACGGGGAACAAGTTGGCTTCTTTGCAAGAGCGATATGTATGTTGTAGACGGTTTTTCTTTTATACAAGCGGACACTCCCTTGAAGTTGGAGGATCGTTTAGTACCATCAAGGTCTTTGTTGTGGGTTCCATGCTCGATAAACCCACCAATGAAGGAGGTCACTTGTAGACGGCTATTATGGGCGTTGATTTCAGAGCTTTAGTTGAAATTGTTTTCAGAACAATGAGGACGTTGTTCAACCATGGTATTTGGATGAATATTCATCGGAATGGATAATGGCCGATGGACACAGGGAAGCATAAAAGAATACAACTTGTTTAACATTGTTTCCCACTCAAGTACAAAGGTTTATTCCCAGTCATGGACAACTATTCCTGTGGTTTTGGACAATGTTGAGATGTGAATTTTGTCGTCAGAGAATTGGGAAAATCAATACCTTGGGAAAAATTTCTACTTTCGAGTTTATTCTCTCGTAGGTTGATTCAACAATCATATAGATTGCTACCCCGCTTATACAAACTCTTTTATTTCGCTAAGTTAATGGCATCTCTATTTGTTTTTCTGAATGCAAAGATTCAAATCTACTTAATGTAGGAGATACATTTTTTACCAAGGCATCTCCTAGTTTCTGTAAGTAATACACAAACAAAAAAAGGTTCATATTCAAAAGAGACAGCATTGCCAAAGGATATTTGGAAGCATTTTGACTTTGAAAATAACCATCATGAGTTACCATTGATGTATTTGCGGGGTGAATCTATAGGGTTCAATGTTATTGTGATTAAGCTTGAAGATTAATTGGATTCAAAGAACAAGGGGAAGCTATATATGTATTGTCATCATGCATATAAACAATTTTCTTCCAATCAACATTATTCTTATTGAGGACTCGCAATATTTTTCTTTTATAAAAATTAATCAAAATGAGAGGTGCGTAATAGGAGTTAAGTTTATTTTTTCAAGAGGCACACAACTGAAGTATTGTAGAACAAACCAGAGTATAAAGCAACATTAATTCTATTTTTCAGAGAAATAAAATAGCACATGAACCCGACCTGTTAAGATCCTTAAAATCTTCTTCAACCAATATTCTATTTTAGAAAGTCAGTCCCAAAAATAAGGAAACCATTCAACATTCTATGAAGTTAAAAGCAACAGGGAAAGACTTCTCATAGGAAGGTTAGCAAGTTATGATTTTTTGGGAGCAGAGACTAAGGCTATTGTAATTTTCTTAGATGAAAATACCAATTTATGTATTCATAGCTTATTCAAATCACAACCTTTTGTTCTCTTTCTATTTCAGGTATTTAGCCTCTTTAAATTGATCTCTGTTATTTTTTCATTTTATAATTTATGTCTAGTAATTCATCCTTTATTCATCACAAGCAAAGACTTCTTTACGATTTGTTGAGCCTGAGATATAATGTTCTTCTCCTTTGTCTTCCATCTTTTATTATGAGTTTTTGTGCTATGTTGGATAAGACTTTTTGCCTAATTACACCGAAAGGCGTACACCTATTGATCGTGGGCACATTTAATAGGTTTTTAGTGCTTAATCAGTTTTGTATGGACAAGATTAAATATTGATGGAATATTCTTAGTAGTTCCAATAAATCAATGATTGTGATTTAAACCACTAACTTCCTTACTATTATAAAGACATCAGTTTACATGTTTATTTTTTTACTTTTACTTAATCATATTTAAAATTTACTATGGTGGTTAGCGGATTACGTATGAGTGATTAGGGTTTCATTTTCTAGGCCAACCTAAACCTTTGGCCTTCACCAGCCATGTTTTGGACACACCAGCCATCTACCTCTCAGCCGTTTCTCTTTCTGGATGGTTCAGGTTTTGCAAGCCATCCTTTCGGCGTTCACCAGCCACGAATTTGTGGTTGTGCTAGTAGATTAGGCCTTTAATCTAAGAGAATTTACAGTCTCTTAATCCTAGTCCTCTGATGTGAGAGATTTACAATCTCTTAATCCCAAACTCTTTAATTCATTCAAATCTAACGCCTAATCCTAGTCCTTTGATGTGAGAGATTTACAATCTCTTAATTCCAAACTCTTTAATTCATTCAATTAATAATAAAAGTTGTAGGAGTCAACAATTTTAAATCTTATAAGGAGGCTCTCCAAAAGTTATCTTAATATGATTTCTAAGTAACTAGGAACCATCTCAAATTACAACACATACTAATCTCTTTAATTCATTCAAATCTAACCCCTAAACTTAATGATAAACACATCCCAATCTCTTTAATTCATTCAAATCTAACCCCTGAACTTAACGATAAAAGTTGTAGGCAGTCAACAATTTTACAATTTTAAATCTTATAAGAAGCCCCTCCTAAAGTTAACTTGTAACCTAAAGTTGATTTTCAAAATGTCTTAACATGGTTTGGGGGTTTCTAAGTAACTAGGAACCATCTCAAATTACAACACGACCAAAGCACTTAGCTTTTAATAAAGAGTTTCATTATGTGTAATGAATTACCTCGCAACTTATAAGTTATGAGGCATTCCATAATCCTTGAGATGCCGCACCGAATATGCAAAGCGGGTCAAACATGATGCATACATTGTCAATTAACTTTTGAATGGTTTACCGATATTTAACATGTAATGGCAATGTTGTGCAGAGAGTTCGTTAAAAAATGCGCTGTACATTAAAACAAAAGTCGAACTTTCTCGTACCAATCAAAGGATATTTCCTTCATAGTCCAGTGTAATCACTTTTTAATATTATTCCAACGGGCGAATGGCACAACAGATCGATTCACATGAAGCACCAAGAATTCAAAAGAGCAACGAGCCTAACAAATTTCAAGCTGAGCCTGACAACTTAAAAGAGAAGACCAGAATGAGGAAAACATCCATCTAAATATAACCTATCTATCTCCTCCTCATTTTAATATGCCGGCATGGCTTTTGCCAATTGCCAGCTGGCGGTAATGTGAATTTGTCTCTCAAGGCAGACATAAATTCCAATACCTTGGCTGGATCGGGCATAACTTCCTTCACTACGTTGACCTCCAAGAATCGGTCCATCCACGCGGTTAACAGCGGCATCTTCTCCGGATCTATAAAAACGGTATCGGTAATCTTCTGAAGGGCTTTTAAAAATTCCGACATGCTGCCCAGTGCGATATCAACGAAGCCTATCTCGTCTCCTCCAAAATACGGTTTTCCCGAGAAGCAGCTGCTCCTTCTCAGAACTTCCTCTAACAAAAGAAAGTTTGAGACCGATTACTCCACCGCCTTTTGTTGTTCCTCACCCTGTCCCCTGAGAACTCCCCTAACAGTTGGAACGAGCTGCATCCAGCCATAATAAGTATTAGAGACAGAATACGAGAAAGTCATTGAAAATTTTGAAATAATACAAATAGCAGAGAACGAAACGATCAATGAGATCTTGATGCACGTAAATAGGAATGAATAAAATTACCTTATCGTCTACGAAGGCAGCCCAGAAGCGGGCAATGGCTCGGTCATATGGATCTTTGGGCGCCTTAGTGTCCCATGCCTCCTCGATATACTGCACAATATTCATGGACTCAGATACATGCTTTCCACTGTGGATCAGCACCGGAACCTTCTTGTGAACAGGGTTCGACTGCAAAAGCAACTGGCTCTTATTCGTCAGGTTTTCTTCAATGAAATCATAATTGATTCCTTTAACAGCCAGTGCTATGCGAGCCCGCTGCAGAAATGGACTAAGAGGAGTTCCTAACAGCTTCACTTGCCCCTCCTCCGTCGTCATTGCTCTCAAAATGTACTAATGTAATGTTTGTGTGTATGCGTTATATGAATTTGCCTCTGCTATTCTACCTATAATATATAGCTATGGCGCTTCTTGCCGTCTTCAACCAGGGTGGCATAACCGTTGACAGAAAGGTTATTGTTTATTTATTTTGTGTGTTTCACCCTTTTTTAAAATGTTTTTTTTGACTAATTACGCTGAAAGGCTTATACCTATTTACAATGGGTAGATTTAATAGGGGTTTAGTGCTTAATAAGTTTTTTATGGACAGGATTAAATATGGCTAGAATATTCTTAGTAGTCACACAAAATAAATGGCTGTGATTTCAATCATTAACTTCCTAGCTATTATAAAGACATACGTTTATGTGTTTACATTTACCTAATTATATTTAAAAATTACTTTGATAGCTAACTGATTGCCACCTAAGTGATTAAGAGAAATTAAAATATTAACACCAGATAAATGAAACTCAACAGTTTATTTGTTAATCAATAATAAAATTTAATATATTCTTTTAAGGATACTTTTCATCTTATCATTTCTGCGTTTATCAGCCACAATTATGTGACTGTGCTAGTATATTATATAAGATGGGTACGAGAGAAACCCGGACGCCAGAATCCCACCACTTCTGATTCATGTGCGCATATGCCATCACAAGGATTTTCAGCATCAAATATGCCGCAATATTTTAAAAACAAAATAAATATCAGAAGCTATATTATTTTAAAAAGTTTAAAGATAACCCTAACAAAATAAATGTTATTTAAAACAGTTTAAAGATAAATCTACAAAATAAATATTAAAAGTTATATTATTTTTAAATATTTAAAATTGAGTATTAATCATTATAGCATGAAATAATAACGTGATTAATAATTTTTTTTCAATAAAAAATAAAAAATAAGTTACCAACTTAACTTAAAATTTAAAAAGATTAAATAAAAACAAATATTCTACCTATTTTATTCTTTTAGGATTTGAATCTGTAAATTTTAGAGAAAAAACACATGTTTTTATCCACTAATTACATTCAAGTCGTATTTAATTATAAATCATAAACAAATTGTTTTAAATAATTAAATTTTCTAATTATAATTAAAATATTAAAATTAAAATAATGTAAAACACAATCAATAAGTTAAATATTCTAATTTATTTATTTAACAAAATTTTATTGAATAAACTTATATTTATTTAAGTCAACTTTATTATTATGAGGGTGAGGGTGTGGAAATATTAGATAAAATGTGAGGGTGAGGGTGAGGGTGGGAGTGGGAAAAATATTAGATAAAATGTTTCTCATAAGGGTGGGGGTGCAGGAAATATTAGATAAACTGTACTTTATTATGAGGGTGAGAGTAAAGGAAATATTAGATAAAATGTATAAAAATATTTCTGATAAGGGTGGAAAAAATATTAAATAAAATGTACTTTATTACGAGGGTGAAGGAAATATTAGATAAAATGTAATTATACATTTTATCTAATATTTCCTTCACCCTCATAATAAAGTACATTTTATCTAATATTTCCCCCACCCTACCCTTATGAGATACATTTTATCTAATATTTCCCCCACCCAATTTTATAGAAGAAACACATGTTCTTATACACAAAGTTCATTCAAGTAGTACTTAATTATAAATCATAAAGAAATTATTTTAAACAATTAAATATTCTAATTCTAATTAAAATGTTAAAATTAAAATAATGAAAAACATAATCAATAAGTTAAACATTCTAATTTATTTATTTAACAAAATTCTCATTGAATAAATTTATATTTATTTACATCAACTTTATTATGAGGGTGAGGGTGGTGAAATATTAGATGAACTTTATTATGAGGGTGAGGGTGGGGAAATATTAGATGACAAGTGAGGGTGAGGGTGAGGGTGGGGGTGGGAGTGGGAATTGGGGAAACATTAGATAATTTTTTTATCATAAGAGTGGGGGTGCCATAAATATTAGATAAAATGTACTTTATTATGAGGGAGGGGGTGAAGGAAATATTAGATAAAATGTATTATACATTTTATCTAATATTTCCTTCACCCTCATCCTCCTAATAAAGTAGATTTTTATCTAATATTTTCCCCACCCTCACCCTTATGAGATACATTTTATCTAATATTTTCCCCACCCAATTTGATAGAAGAAACACATGTTCTTATCCACTAAGTTCATTCAAATAGTACTTAATTATAAATCATAAAGAAATTATTTTAAATAATTAAATGGTCTAATTATAATTTAAATATTAAAATTAAAGTAATGAAAAACACAATCAATAAGTTAAACATTATAATTTGTTTATTTAACAAAATTCTCATTGAATAAACTTATATTTATTTACATTAACTTTATTATGAGGGCGAGGGTGGGGAAATATTAGATAAAATGTGAGGGTGAGG
>ML785352.1:625102-638083 GCA_009831015.1 Picea engelmannii | reverse complement strand
TCAATCTAGTTTTTTGATAAACTTCAGAATTGAAGGTGCATCAAATGACTTCCCGTGTGCGGAGATTAGAATCCTAAAGGCTTCCTCTATGGTAAGATGTGGGGGGGGGAGTCGGCTCCTCATCCCCTGGTGCTCCCATGGCAGCATGTTGCTCGAATGTACCCTGACGTAGTCGCTTTCTCGGCCTGCATGCAGGAAAAAAATTTAGAATACATGATAATATTACAAGCATCAAAGATATGCAATTTAATTGAAATTAAACACATAATAATACTTATCTTTGAAACTGTAGTCACTCCACCAAATACGTGCAAACCTTCCACGAACCTCCCATCCTTAGACCATGCTGCTCATCACACTCAACAGTGGTTCACCCCCAAGATGCGACTAAGATCCACCCAAGTTAAGGGAATCCTAGACTAGGATGAGGTTACAGGAAAACTACACAGTGCAACCGGAAGGATTCTGTCCAGGAGCCTTCTTATGCCCACTAATCACAGACTCTCATTCCCCACATGCCTGTTCCACCCGGGAGTATACACCTTCACAAGAACATTTCATTGGTGCTTCACCTCTCTCTATGGGCCTCGACAACAGGCTGGATCAGGAATTCTTATAGCTCTGTAGCTAGTGTTAGACTCTCTCTTGGAGAAAACCACTTCCTAGTAGACTCTCTCACATGGAGAGAGTTGATCACGGGCCTGACAACCCATTTTTTCATCCACTTTCATCTCAGTTCCAACAAGGTATGGGTGACAACAATGGTAACTAGTCAACACCACTAAGGAAAATAGAAGGCTACAACCCAATAATGGTTTGGGTACAGACTTGGCTTTGAAATGTGGCTAAACTGGGTTCACAAGACACACAAGAGACACAGATCAGTCCATGGATTTGCCATTGGATTTCAGGGTTCGAGACAAGAAATCAACGGAAAAGTCAAACGCAGACTCCAATGGTTCAGACGGAGGATGTGTCGGCTTCTCATGAAAAACATCATTGGTTGGCCTCATGGTTCCGGGTTTCAGTGTTGCGTGAGGTATGCATGCAAAGATCATACGTAGAGGTAACACGGTTTAGACAACGGACACAAAAATAGAGGATGAACCCCCATCACGACTCAATTCTTGGGTTAAATTGCATGTTCCTGGGTCGACACATGTCACCCATGAAGCTGGATGCACTCTATCAAGTATGCGTTCTCTTTTTTCACACATTGGAGCTGCATGCATTGCCTCTCCTAGGACTTAGGATAAAAACATGTCTTTCACAGAGCTTTGGAATAATAATAAATTAGTATTCTCAAGGACTTAGATCCCTAATCTTAGCCCCTCTTTCCAACCTTTCAATGTCTTGTCCCTTACCCGCTGTATGGAACCTTAGTCCCCCATCACTCTTTCTTCATGGTCGATATGCACGCAGTGATGTTTAATCTTTATTAATGTTTTTCATAATTACATATACAAAAACAGGCTCCTAGCCTTTAACACTTAGGCTCTCCAGCCTAATAAACACATAACTGCACCAGCTTATCAACACTCAACTCACCAGCCTACAAAACATCATTACAATTCATAAACATGATTACAATTCATAATATAACTGGGCACGTCTTTGGGTTATTACAATCCCCTCCCCTTATTTTTACACTGTCCTCAGTGCAACTTTTACACAACATCAACAAGATTTTCAAAATATTCAAAAAGATGCAGGTATTCTGCCCACATAGCATCCTCATGCTCCCATGTCACGTCCTCAGGACTATACCAGGTCCACTAGACCTTTACAAGCCATATGGCCTAATTCCAGAGCTATTTTCTTTTTTGGTCCAATATGCGCACACGATGCACTTGCAAGACACCTTCTTGCACCACCTGAATCACATTCCAATCAATAACATGATTAACAATAGGTATACATTTCTTAAGCAATGAAACATGAAACACATTATGTACAATCATGGATTCAGGTAATGCAAGCATATATGCAACTGGTCCAATCCTTTCTAGGATTTAAAATGGTCCACAAAATTTGGCTGCCATTTTTGAACAATTTCCCAGCCTCGGGGAACTTATATCGTCTTTCACTTTCAAGAAAACATGGTCTCCCACTTTAAACTCTCTCTGGGTTCTGTTTTTATCAGCATAACTTTTATGCATGTCTTGGGAAGCTTTCAAATTCTTCTTAATTTTTAGCATTTGTTCTTCCATTTCCTTGAGCAACTCTGGCCCAACTACTGCCCTATCAGCTGGATTATCCCATCATACTAGTGTATTTCACTTTCTTCGATAAAGTGCTTCAAATGGGCTCATCTTCAATGGTGCTTGATACCCATTGTTGTAGGCAAATTCTACCAAATGTAGGTAGTCTTCTCATTTTGATGGTTTGTCCATCACATACATCCTTAGTATGTTTTATATTACTTGATTCACCTGCTCTATCTGCCCATCCAAATCAGGATGATAGGTTGTACTGAAGTTTAGATTCATTCCAAACCCCTTGGATAACCCTTTCCAGAAATTTGAGGTAAATTTCGAGTCTCTGTTAGACACAAGTGTCTTGTGAATTCCGTGCAATCGTGCCACTTCCTTCATAAAGATGTCGGCAACATCCACTGCCTTATGAGTAGTCTTTAACAGAATGAAATGGGAAGCATTCATAATATTTTCCACCACCACCATGATTGACTCATGCTACTTGCCTGTTCTGGGAAATCCTGTGATGAAATCCATTGTCACTACCTCCCAATTCCACTCAGGAATGGGTAAAGGCTGCAACAATTCTGTTGGGTGCCTATGTTAAGCTTTAACCTTCAGGTACTCGATACATCTAGCGATGTATTCTGAAATCTCTTTCTTCATACCTGGCCAAGAGTAATGGATTTTGACTGCTGCCACAGTCTTCTAGTATCTAGGGTGCCCAACATAAGGTATGTTATGCATGTCTTTCAAAATCACAAGTTTCAAATACTGGACATTGGGTACATAAATTATGTTCTTTTACATAAGTATTCCATCAACTCCAAGGTTATAATCTTCCACTCCTTGTAGCGTCTTACCTTGTTGTAGCTTTGCTACCAATTTCTTGTATTGCATGTCTACGCTTCCAGCCTCCAAAACTCTGCCCTTTATATCGGTTTGATACATGCTAATGGTTGTATCATGTGATTCATGTACTCTCCTGTTGAGTGCATCAACCAATTTATTCTCCTTCCCTTTGATATGCTTGATATCAAAATCGTACTCACAGAGAAAATCCAACCACCTACTATGTCTAGCGTTCAAGGTTGGCTGATCAAACAAGTACTTCAGACCGATATGGTCTGTCCTCAATTCAAACCTCCTTCCCATGAGGTAATATCTCCATTTCCTCAGAGTGTGAATGATTACCGCCAACTCCAAATCATGATTTGCATAGCTCTTTTTGTTCTCTTTCAAATTTATGGATTCATAACAAATTACGAATCCATTATGACTGAGGACTCCTCCCAGGCATTCTTTGCATGCATCTGTGCACACCATGAAATATTCATTTCGGTCTGTGATCGTCAGGATTTGAGCACTAGTTAACAATTGCTTCAATCACTGGAAGCTTCTCTCACATTCCTATGTCCGCTGAAATTTCTTCTCCTTCATTTGCAAGGAAGTGATAGGGTGAGCTATACTCGAGAACCCTGCGATAAACCTTCTATAATATCCACCTAGACCCATAAAGGATATGACTTCCATCACGTTATTTTCCACTGACCATTCTATGATGGCCTCAATCTTCTCAGGATCTACAACTATCCCATCCTTCGAAATAATATGCCCCAAGTAATGGATCTTCTCTTGATAAAACAAGCACTTTCTCAACTTGGAATACAGTTGGTGCTCTCTTAGCACCTAAAACACCATCCTCAGATGTTTTTTATGCTCTTCCTCAGACTTGGAATACACCAGAATGTCATCCAGGAAGACTATGACAAACTTGTCTAGATAGTCCCTAAATACACCATTCATTAGGCACATAAAAACAATTGGTGTGTTTGACAGCCTAAACGTCACCATTGTGTACTCATAATGACCATACCTTGTTATAAAGGTGGTCTTGCTGATGTATTCGTCCTTTATCCTTACCTGTTGATATCTCGACCTGAGGTATATCTTCGAAAAATATTTTTGCATCCTTCAAATGATCGAAGATGTCATCAATCCTCGACAAAGGATATTTGTTCTTTACAATTACTTTGTTCAATTGTTTGAAATCGATACACAATCTCATCATCCCATCCTTCTTCTTCACGAACAGGACCGAGGCACCCTAAGGTGACATGCTTGGGTGTATATACCCCTTATTCAAAATATCTTCAAGCTGCAATTGCATCTCTTTCAGGTCTAGCATGCTCATTATGTAAGGATATTTCTACACTGGAGCTACTCCAGGAATCAAGTCTACAGAGAAGTCAATATCTCTTTTTCAGAGGAAGTCTGGGTACCTCCTGAAATACATCTTCAAACTCCTTTAGTACTGCATAATATCCAATATCTGAGACCTCATCCTCAGATGCTTCCTCCACATGGGATGCAAATAATTGACAGCCTTTTCTGTAGCACTTCTTCAGCTGCATTGCTAAGATTTCTCTGATAACAATAGCTCTGGGAATTCCTTGGACTATTTTCCGATTTAATTCCCCATCCAGGCAAGTGAATGCCTTATTAAAAAATTCATAATAACCTAAAGGAAGAATTTTCAATTCATCCTTTGTGCTTAGTCCATTCATGTCCACTAGATAGGACTTAACTAACTCAATAAATTTTCTCTTGGTTCCTATAGCCAACTACACTAACCAAGAATTTTCATGTTTTCTTCTCGACAATTGCAAACTTTCCACCACTCTAGGATCTATATAACTATGGCTAGCCCCTGAATCAATTAAAATAGTAAAGGGTTGGTTGTTAATCATACATTCCACTTCAATAATGTGTGACTGATATTCATCTTTCTTGTTTTCCAAGGATGCATAGATCCTTAGCATTCTACTACCCATGTTATCCATTGTTTCATCTTGCTGAACATTATGGATAGCTCACAATTTTCCATTTTTGTGGGGACAATCTCTATACTTGTGGTTCCCCTAATAGCCCCAACATTGAATGGGTATCTTCCTTGTCTTTTGTTCCCCTACGTCATCCATTCTCCGCTCTCTAAATGATGGTTTTCCTTGAGGACTATTTCTGAAAAAGGGTGGCTTAGTTCCCTTCTTCCTCTGATCCATCTAGAATTTCTTCTTGTCTCCCAAAGCCTTCTGGAAGGTAGGCTTCTCTCTTTGTTTCTAATATAAGAATTTTTCTCTTCTTATAGTTTCTTCCATAGTCTTAGGATCATCATACTAGATCTTGTCACCAATGGAAGGTGGAAATCCACTTAGATACCTCTGAATCTTGACAGTCTCATATTTGATGAATGGGACATACTTCAACAATTCCAAAAATCTTCATTCGTATTCATCAATGGTCATGCTTCCCAGCTTGAGTTCGAAGAAGTATTTCATCTTTCTTTCGCAGTATATTTTAGTCAAGTATTTCTTCTTGAAATACCTCTTGAATTCCTTCCAAGTGATATCTTTCTCTCTAATGTGTTGCACCTACACAAGCCGATCCCACCACATGGATGCTTTTCCTTTCAGTTGATACATTGCAATTCTTCCTTCTGCATGAGAGGAATAATTCTACAGTTGGAAATATTTCCTCATGCCAAGAAACCATGTTTCAGAATCTTCCTCCTTCTTATGTTCTCCATCAAACATAGGAGGCTTAATCTTGTTCATTTCTCCCTTCAACTCATCCACTCCAGATCTCTTATGCTTTCTGGTAGGAGATGGGATTGAATTACTGTGTGCCCTCCTCTTGGAGCGACCTTGGGAGTGATGATGGTGTTTACCAATGCTCCTTGATCTTCTTCCCTCATAATTCTGGTGACTCACTATTTTTCTAAATTCTCTCTCCTTGTCCAACTTCTTTTCTATTCTCTCCAGACTCTTCATCAACTTTAAGTTGAATTCTGCCTGTTGTTCCTTAGACTTCTTGAGCTTTCTTCTATATTCTCGGTGATTTTGTGCATCTTTCTGCAATCTTTCAATGATTTTCATCATATTCCCTTCATTATCTATCTCTTCTCCATGCCCATTGGAGTTTGACCCTTCAACTCCCAAATGAACATCCATCCCTTTAGCTTCATTCTCTGAACTGAAATCATTTTGTGCCTCCTCCATTTCTTTGCACTCAGTGGAAACTCTATTCGGTTCTAGCACCTGTTAAACTTATGCAAACACAATGTGAAAACAACCGAAGTTTGTTAGGCCATCATTCCTTAACAAATCCCACAACATTCATAAGCAAATCTGATTCAAGAAAATGTTCAGTTTTCATTCTATGTGATTCTCGTTCAATCAAGAATCCCCACAGATTTCTTCTTTCAAAGCTCTGCTCTGCTAAGTTTTCGGGCACTAGCCCCTTTCTCTCAGTCCCCCAACCCATGTGACCATGGGTCATGACCAAGCAATAGATAAAAAAGGTGCTTACTTGGGCCTTTGGGCCTTCGACTTCGGAAAGTTTCAAAGCACAACACAACACTCTCTCAGAGTTCCAAGTTACTGAACTTGTGAAGTAGAGTGGATAAACAGTCCACATCTACCCAGCATCCAATGACTGAGACTCACTATGGAACCTCAGGTGTCTGAGTTCCGAGACTTCGGGTCTTCGGAATTTCGGAGCTTCAGGACTCCGAAAGCTCTCACACTTGCTTCCTTTCTATCATTTGAATTACGAACTTCCAGCTTCTCTATCCTCCGGGCCCACATAGTACAGTCATCACCAACTGAGGCGATGGCATGTGGTACACCTAGAAATGTCCATGTCACCCAGGCGACGTCCATCCCCACCACATCTATCCTTTCACTTCGAAACTTCAGGCTTTGGAGTTTCAGACTTCGGGAGTTTCAACTCCTCTACGCTCGCTCTTGCCCGAAGTGATTTCTCCCAGAGTTCACTATCTATCGACGCGTGTCCTCTTTCATGATCAATAGTTGTGAGTCCCTTCGAAACTTCGGGCTTTGGGAGTTTCAAACTCACAACACTTTCCTCCTCATGAAGTACTTCCACTCGAAGTACACGATCTCTTGATGCATGTGCTTCACAACGAACGATTACGATCTACTTCGAGAATTCGGAAGTTTGTCACACTCCACAATTGAAATCTTCTGAAGTTAATTTCCTTTGCCTTCCTGGACATGGATCTAATAGTCAGGCTCTTTTCCTATGATCTATGGTGTATATCTCCTTCGGAAGTTTGTGCCTCAGCGCATTCCACTTCTTCCAGTTTCCAAACTCTAAAAGGCTTCCAGGATAACCTTCCTGCACCTTCTCTGGATTTGACATTCGTAAATAAATCTTATTTTTCCCAAACAAATCCTATGGCTCCAACACCCCAAGTGTTGATATCTCTCTCATTGTGGTCAAATACCATGCGGACTATGGTTTTATTCTACCGATACTCCTCCTGAGCTTTGTAACATGGCCAAGTAACCCCTTGGCACTCAGAAACATTTTAAGGTTTGAAATTGGTTCCATCCGAACACCATTTCCACTTGAAACCTTGGGTCCAAAGACCACTTATCTGACCCATCCAGGATCAATGTTGAAACAATGGGCTTTGATACCATATTGTAACGTCCCCGACCATCAACCGCACTATCGGGCAACACTACTACACAGAATAACACTTATATATTATGCATTTAAATGAAGTTAAATGACTTAACATAGAGTAAATACATAATTATTGTTACCATACATAATTAATGGAAATAAAAATAATTCATCTACGCAACATAATACATGATAATACTACAAGCATCACATATATTCATTTTAATTGAAATTAAACACATAATGATACTTATCTTTGAAACTGTAGTAACTCCACCAACTACGTGCAAACCTTCCATGAACCTCCCAGCCTTAGACCATGCTGCTCATCACACTCAGCAGTGGTCAGTCTCAAGCTGGGACTAAGCTCCACCCAAGGTAAGGGAATCCTAGACTAGGCTGAGGTTACATGAAAACTACAGAGTACAATCGGAAGGATTCTCTCCATGAGCCTTCTTATGCCCACTACTCATGGACTCTCATTCCCCACATGTCTGTTTCACCTAGGAGTATACACCTTCATAAGAACAGTCCATCGGTGCTTCACCTCCCTCTCTAGGTCTGGACAATAGGTTGAATCAGGAATTATCAGAGCTCTATAACTGGTGGTGGACTCTCTCTGAGAGAAAACCACTTCCTAGCAGACTCTCTCACCTGGAGAGAGCTTCTCATAGGCCTGAAAACTTGTCTCTTCAACCAAGGGCCTAAAAAATCAATTCTTCATCCACATTCGACTCAGTTCCAACAAGGCACAGGTGACAACAATGGTAACTGGTCAACACCACTCACGAAAATAGAAGGTTGCAACCCAAAAATGGTTCAGGTACGGACTTGGCTCTGCAATGTGGTTAAACTAGGTTCACAGGACACACAGGAGAAACGACTCAGTCCACGGGTTTTCCACTAGATTTCAGGGTGCGAGACAAGGAATCAACGCAGAAGTCGAACATAGACTCCAATGGTTCAGATGGAGGATGCGTCGACTTCTTAGGAAAAAAATCATTGGTTTTCCTCCCGGTTCCGTGTTTCATATTTGTGTGAGGTATGCATGCAGAGATCATATGCAGAGGTAACACGGTTCAGACAACAGACACAATAATGGAAGACGAACCCCCATCATGGCTCAATTCTTGGATTAAATTGCATGTTCTTGGGCCGACACATGTCACCCATGAAATTGCATTCACTCCATCAGGTATGTGTTCCCTTTTTGCACATGTTGGAGATACATGTGTTGCCTCTACCAGTGCTTAGGATAAAAACATGTCTTTCACACAACTTTGGAATAATAATAAATTATTATTCTCAAGGAATTAAGCCCCTAAGCTTAGCCCCTCTTTCCAACCTTTCATCCTCCTCTCCCTTACCCACTCTATGGAAGCTTAGTCCCCCATCACTCTTTCTTCATGGTCGGTCTGCACGCAACAATGTTTAATCTTTATTAATGTTCTCCATAATTAAATATACAAAAACATGCTCCTGGCCTTTAACACTTAGGCTCTCCAGCCTAATAAACACATAAGCTCACCAACTTATCAACACTTGGCTCACCAGCCTACAAAACATGATTATAATTCATAAACATGATTACAATTCATAATATAACTAGGAACATCCTTGGGGTATTACAATTTACCTCTCTCTCTACCCCTTCTTTATTTTCCTCTCTCTCCCTTTCACACTCTCAAAAAATATCTCTACTTCCCTTCTATGCCTTTCTCTCTCTCCCTACCACACACACATTCTACCACCCCTATATGTCATCCTATCTCTCCCTCCCACACTCTAGCGTACTCACTCTCTACCTCCACTCTTTGTCTTCCTCTGTCTCCCTCCCACACTCTCGGACACACACTTTCTATCCCCCCTCTACGTATTCCTCTCTCTCCCTCCCACACTCTCAGACACACAATTTATATCCCCCCTCTATGTCTTCCTCTCTCTCTCTCCCTCCCACACTTTAACAAACTCACTCTATGCCTCCCTCCTTTTTCAACCTCTCTCTACCTCCCCTCTTTGTCTACCTCTCTCCTCCTCCGAGCCCCCATAGTACAATCATCACCAACTAAGGCGATGGCATGTGGTACACCTAGAAAGGTCCATGTCATCTAGGCAATGTTATCCATCCCCACCACATCTATCCTTTCACTTCGAAATTTCGGGCTTTGGAGTTTCGGACTTAGGGAGTTTCAACTCATCTATGCTCATTTTTTCTTGGAGTGATTTCTCCTGGAGTTCACGATCTATTGACGCGTTTCCTCCTTCATGATCAACAACTATGAGTCACTTCGACACTTCGAGCTTCGAGAGTTTCAGAATCACAACACTTTCCTCCTCACGAAGTACTTCCACCTGAAGTACATGATCTCTTGATGTGTGTCCTTCGCAACAGATGGTTGCGATCTACATCGGCCTTCAGGAATTTAGGAATTTGTGACACTCCACACTTGAAATCTTCTTAAGTGACTTTACTTTGCCTTCTTGGACACGGATCTAACAGCCAGGTTCTTTTCCTATGATCTATGGTGTATATCTCCTTCAGAAGTTTGTACCTCAACGCATTCCACTTCTTCCGGTTTCCAAACTACGAAAGGCTTCTAGGATAACCTTCCTGCACCTTCTCTAGATTTGATGGTCATAAAGAAATCTTCTTTTTCCCAAACAAATCCTATGGCTCCAACACCCCAAGTGTTGATCTCTCTCTCTTTGTGGTCAAATACCACGCCGACTGTGGTTTTATTCTACCACTACTCCTCCTGAGCTTTGTAACATGACCAAGTAACCCCTTGGCACTCAGAAACATTCTAAGGTTCGAAATTGGTTCCATACAAACACCATTTCCACTTGAAACCTTTTGTCCAAACACCACTTATCCAACCCATCCAGGATCAACATTGAAACAATGGGCTCTGATACCATATTGTAACGTCCTCGGTCATCAACCCCACTATCAGCCAACGCTACTACGTGGAATAACACTTATATATTATGCATTTAAATGAAGTTAAATGACTTAACAAAGAGTAAAAACATAATTATTGCTACCATACAAAATTAATGGAAATAACAATAATTCATCTATGCAACATAATACATGATAATATTACAAGCATTAGAGATATGCATTTTAATTGAAATTAAACACATAATGATACTTATATTTGAAACTGTAGTAACTCCACCAACTATGTGCAGACCTTCCACGAACCTCCCATCCTTAGACCATGCTTCTCATCATGCTCAACAATGGGTCACCCCCGAAATGGTACTAAGCTCCACCCAAGGCAAGGGAATCCTAGACTAGGCTGAGGTTACAGGAAAACTACAGAGTGAAACCAGAAGGATTCTCTCGAGGACCCTTCTTACGGCCACTACTCACAGACTCTCACTCCCCACATGTTTGTTTCACCCAAGAGTATACACCTTCACAAGAATAGTCCATCGGTGCTTCACCTCCCTCTCTGGGTCTCGACAATAGGACGAATCAAGAATTCTTAGAGCTTCGTAGCTGGTGCTGGACTCTCTATGGGAGAAAATCACTTCCCAGCAAACTCTCTCACCTAGAGAGAGCTTCTCACGGGCCTGACAACCTACCTTGTCAACCATGTGCCTGAAAACCCAGTTCTTCATCCACTTTCGACTCATTTCCAACAAGGTACAGGTGATAACAATGGTAATTGGTCAACACCACTCAGTAAAATTAGAAGGCTGCAACCCAAGAACGGTTCGGGTATGGACATGGCTTTGCAATGTGGCTAAACTGGGTTCACAGGACACATAGGAGACACGGCTCAGTCCACGGGTTTTCCACTGGATTTCATGGTGCGATACAAGGAATCAACGTAGAAGTCGAACATAGAGTTCAACTGTTTAGATGGATGATGCGTCGAATTCTTAGGAAAAACATCAGTGGTTGGCCTCATGGTTCTGGGTTTCATATCTGCGTGAGGTATGCATGCAAATATTAGACACATAGGTAACACGATTCAGATAGCAGATGCAATAATGGAAGACGAACCCCCATCATGGCTCAATTCTTGGGTTAAATTGCATGTGTCTAGGCCAACACATGTTTCCCATGAAGCTACATGCACTCCATCAAGTATGTGTTCCCTTTTTGCAGATGCTGGATCTACATGTGTTGCCTCTCCCAGGGCTTAGGATAAAAACATGTCTTTCACACAACTTTGGAATAATAATAAACTATTATTCTCAAAGAATTAAGCCCCTAATCTTAGCCCCTGTTTCCAACCTTTCAACCTCTTTTCCCTTACCCACTCTGTGGAAGCTTAGTCCCCCATCACTTTTTCTTTGTGTTCAGTCTGCACATAGTGATGTTAAATCTTTATTAATGTTCTACATAATTACATATACAAAAACACACTCCTGGCCTTTAACACTTAGGCTCTCTGGCCTAATAAATACATAATCCCACCAAGTTATCAACACTCAGCTCACCAGCCTACAAAACATGATTACAATTTACCTCTCTCTTTACCCCCTTCTTTATTTTCCTCTCTCTCCTTTTCACACTCACAAACAATATCTCTACTTCCCTTCTATTCCTTTCTCTTTCTCCCTACCACACACACATTCTACCACCCCTATATGTCATCCTATCTCTCCCTCCCACACTCTAACACACTCACTCTCTACCTCCACTCTTTGTCTTCCTCTTTCTCCCTCCCACACTCTCGGACACACACTTTTTATCCCCCCTCTATGTCTTCCTCTTTCTCCCTCCCACACTCTCAAACACACAATTTTTATCCCCCCTCTATGTCTTCCTCTCTCTCCCTCTGACACTTTAACAAACTCACTCTATACCTCCCTCCTTTTTCAACCTCTTTCTAGCTCCCCTCTTTGTCTACCTATCTCTTCCTCCCACACTCTCGCACACACACTTTCTATCCCCCATTTCTCTCTTCATATCTCTTTACCACCCATTACCTCTATCTCCCCTCTTCTTGTCACAATCCGTCTAACTCTCTCTCCACCTTGTCCTTGTCCATCCCCCTTGTCTTTCTTTCTCTCCCCTGCCTCTTGCACTCACACATTCTCTCTCTACCCCCTCCTCCCTCTATCTCTCCCCCTCCCTCACATTGTCTCTCCTCTCATTCTATCCTACATATACCACCTATTTCTCTCTCTCGGTGTTGTTAGTCTCACTCTCACTATATCCTCCTCCCTCCCTCTCCTCTACCCTCCCCCAATTTATATCTTTATATCTTTCTATCCTCCCTTCCCTATATATCCCCCCTTCCTCTTACAATTAGTCTCACACTCTCCCCAC
>ML785352.1:519436-535157 GCA_009831015.1 Picea engelmannii | reverse complement strand
GTCTTTATGTGCTTGCTTCATTTATTTTGTTCTTAATTATCTTTGTTTTATATGGGTTTGATTCTTGTATGTTTTCTCATATAAGTAATTGATGTTATTCTGTATTATATTGATTGCACATGAAAGTGTGGTGTTGATAGACAATAATTGTATTCATGCTTGAGTATCACAGTTATTGTTAGTTTTCTTGTTAATTTAATCTTATGTTTTGGGTTATGGGTCTTCAAGACAAGTTTGAATTACCATGCACGCAGACAATACTCTATGTGTGTTAATTTTTTATGCTTGTTCAATTTGTTAAATTTCTTTCATTTTACTATAGCATAAACATCATTAAGCATAAACCCTATACATAAATTGGACCATACAATTATCCAATATCACAAGAAGATAACCATGCACAATATACACAAGATATATCATGGGAAACCCTTCTTCACAAGGGAGAAAAACCCAGTTGCAACCTTTCACTAGATATTAAATTGTCCAAGAGAAAATCCCGTCACCAAGAAGAAGTGCACTAGAATCCCAAGAGGATAGAACTACAAAAGATAGAAGAATATTTCAAGTGTGCACTACTCAAGGGAGAGAAAGTGATCCAAGTGTTATGACCAAAAGGAGAAATAGTTCTCTCTATTTATACAATTCCAATGTGAACTTATCCTGTCTAAGAGGTGTCTCTTCATCCAGGTCGAATTTATCTAATTAGGTATTCTACATAAGATGTTGGGATTATTCTTATCTCTGGGAATCATAGTGAAAGGCTGCATCAATATGTCACACATGACTGCACCTAGTGTGGATGTCCTCATCTCTTCTAGGGGATACAAGCCACTAGAAAAAGTCATAATCATCAACAAGGGTTGCTCCATCATGACACGTCTACTTGGTCATCTCCCAAGTGACATGTCCACATGGTCTGCTCCCATGGTACATTGGGTGCCACCCCAAGACAACTTGTCACTCCTCTGACAAGTGTCATGCTCAACTCAGTGTGAAAGGAGCGTTCTCCAAGTTGAACCAACCCAATGTGGGGAGAATATCAGGGGCATCCCCACAGATCGACCTAGCCCATCCACCTAGGGAGAAGACCTGTCTCAGGCTGACCCAACCCAACACAACTAAAGAGAAGACTCGTCTTAGGTCAACCCAACTCAGTCCATCATGGAGAAGATAAGTAAAAGGAACAGGTTGAACCAACCCACTACTCTGGGGAGAAGACCTCAAAAATTTCTCACAAAGTTGAAATCATAAACACTCCCTCTCACCAAGAGGGACATTCTTTGTCACACAAATTTTATCACAAAAGTAGATGAACTTCAACCTGGTAAGGGGCTTGGTGAGAACATCTGTCATATTCTCATCGGTAGGAAGGTATTCCACTCGAACTCCCTTCCTCTGCACCATATCATGAATATAGTGATACTTTATCTCAACATGTTTGGTACTATCATGAAATAATGGATTCTTTGAGAGCTTCACATAGATGTGGTTGTCACAATGTATCACGGTGGGATCCAACATCTGACCAAAGAATCCAGGAAGGAGTTTGTAAATCCACATTTCTTCACTTATTGTCATACATACTGAAATGTACTCAGCTTTTGCGGTACTCAGGGCCACAAAATTTTGATTTCTACTGAGCCAACAAACCATGATAGATCCTAGGATGAAGAAACATCCAGAGTTTCTCTTTCTAACAATTTTTCTTCATCCCCAATCTGAATCAGAATATCCCTGCAATCTCATGTCGATACAAGAAGAATATCTTAGTCCATATCTAACTATGAATTGTAAGTATCTCAACACATGCCTCACAATCACCCAATGTATATGTCTCCGTTGACTCATCAACTGGCTAAGTGAGTTCATTGCATATCAAATATCAGGTCTGGTATTAACCAGATACATCAGTGATCCAATCATCTATTGATACATAGTTGGATCAGTCAAGTCTGAATAGAAAGAAGACTCACTCATCTTATTCATATTTGTCACCATTGGTGTGGTCATGGACTTACAGTCTGTCATACCAAACATCCTCAAGATATCAACTATGTACTTCCCTTGACTCTGGAATATTTCATCAATTCTCTTCCATAACTCAAATCCCAATAAGTAATGCATCATTCTGACATCCTTCATCTCAAATTTAGAATCCAATTCATGCTTGCACCAAGTAATGAGATGCTCTGCTCTAGTGAGGAATAAATCATCAACGTACAGGATCAGAATCAAGGATTCACCATTATCAAATTTATAGTACAAGTTGGCATTAGAAACACTCTTTTTGAAACCTAAACTCATCAGGTATCCATGATTCCTCGCATAATAATCATGAGGGGCCTGCTTGAGTCCATATAGATTTTTCTTCAACCTGCACACATGGGAGTCCTTCCCATGAATCACAAAGCCATATGGCTTCTCGATATAAAATTCTTCCTCAATATCTCCATTGAGAAAGGTTGTCTTCATGTCCATATGATGTAGTCTCCACCCCAAGGCTAAAGCAAGTGAAATAATCATTTGAATGGAGGTATATCGAGAAACATGAAAAAAAGTCTCCTCATAGTCTATTCCCTCAACCTAAGACAAACCTCTAGCCACAAATCTCTCTCTGTGTTTCTTAATGGTCCCTTGAGCTGGATGTTTTATCTTATAAATCCATTTGAAAGTCACTGCAGACTTCCCTTTTGGTATTGTAACAATGTCCCACACATCATTCTTAATGATGGAATGATGCTCCTCCATCATGGCATCCCTCCATACTAGATGACTAGATGCCTCCTCATAACTGGAAGGCTCAAAATCAATGATGTGGCTCATGGTTTCTATATAACTCAAGAATCTATGGGGTATCTTAATTTCTCTGAAAGTACCATGAGGATTTGGATGTCCCTTTGCCTCCTTCAAAGTCTGACGAGCCCAGGCAGGTATTTTTTGACCCATTAGAAATTCTATAGGAACATAAATAGCATGTATTAGATCAATAGGATAAATAGGATCAACAGGATCAACAGTCTCTACTGGATCATCTATCTCTCTCTCTACTGTGGAGGTGTGAGGTGGGGAAGAAACCACCTCTTCCTCTCTCTCACTGTTAGTCACTATGTGAGACCTTCTCGATTTTCTAAAGGAAACTTCCTCATCAAAGGAAAAATATCAACTCACTTCCATCTATCTCTGACCTGAGATGTAGATATGATATTCCTTTGATGATTCACTATACCCAACAAATGGTCGCTTCCTTCCAGAAGGTTCTAATTTTTATTTTTTCTCCTTTAGTAAGGGAATGTAGACTAGACACCCAAATATCTTGAAGTGTCCTACTTGAGGCTTAACTCTAGTGAAGGCCTCTTTGGAAGCTATGTTCCTTAAAATCTTGTGAGGACTTCTGTTCTAGACATATATTGTGGTCATGAATTCTTCTTACCAAAGAAACATCGATAAACTATGATCATGGATCATTTCCTTAGTTGCTTCCACAATAGACTTGTTCTTCCTTTATGCAACTCCATTTTGCTTAGGGTTTTAATGAACAATGTACTCCATCTTGATCCCTTCCTCAATGCATAAATTAATGAAACACTTGGAGGTATATTCTCCTCCATTATCTAATCTCAAGGTCTTAATCTTCCTTTTGGTCAGGTTCTCAATCTAAGATTTAAATTCTTGAAATATGTCAAGGAAATATTCTGACTCCTTGGATTTCAAGAATTAAAGCGACGTCTTCCTTGAGTAATCATTAATGAAAATCACATAGTATAAGTATCCACTCAAATAAGTAACCATCAAAGGCCCACAAAAATATGAATGTATAAGATCCAAGATTCCTTTAGATTTGTTTCCATTGCTTGAAAATGTCCCCTTGGCATTCTTTCTAAGAGAATAACATATGCAAATGCCATCATGCTCAACACGAAGTGGTGGAAGTCTGTTCACCATCTTCCCCAGAGAGGGAAGAGATATATAATGTAAATGAGCATGTATTTTGTGCCAAAGCTCACTTAGAGTGATAGAATCATGTACAAGAGATTGAACTGGATGAATTGTCAATCTGTACAAGATGTCTTATTGAACACCAATTACATTAGCTGAATCCATGCTAGAGTTCTTGTGCCATGCAATAACTTTTCCATTAGAGAAGGAAACCTTGTATCCTTTCTACTCTAAGGTTGACATAGAGACAAGGTTCATTCTCATCCCTCCTACAAACAATACATCACTCAAATGAAGTGGAATACCCGAGTCTAGTTGAAGGGAAGTGGTTCTAGTTCCCCTCACAACATATATAACATCGTCACCAAGTACAACATGTAACTGAGAATCCTTCTCTACTATTTCAATGAGATGTTATTTATATCATGTCATATGTCTGGAAGCACCACTATCAATCAACCATATATTATTGCTAGTAGGAATTCTACCTAAGAGGGCCGAGATCAGGAAGAACTCTTCAGGGGGATCATATCTTGTGTGAGGTGTATCTTCATCAACGTTGGAAGTGGTTGCATACCTCCTTCATTTATTTCGTATAGGACAATCTCTGACATAGTGTCCATATTTATGACATCTATAACACTGAACTTTTGACATGTGTTTCTCCTTGTGTTTATGAGCCTAATGTGGCTTTAGTTTCCTATGAAATATTTTCGTGCCTTTTCCTCATCATCTTCATTTTCCTTTCCTTGCATGAGAGGAAATAGAATGAATTTCATCGTGATGGAAACTATCGGTACCTCTCATTGCAAGTCTTGTCTCCTCCTGAGTACAATCTTCCCATAAGCGATCAAACTTAGGAAATTTGGATCATCTACTGATACTATGAATGAATGTCTCCAAATGACTTGGAATACCATTGAGGGTTAGAATTACCATCTCTCTATCTGAGACAATTTCTCCAATGGGGCCTAATTTATCTATTATCTCAACAATTTTCATGAAGAAGGTGGCAATGATATCTGCCTTGGTCATTTTAATATTCTGAAACTGGTGTTTCAAGGAAATGGCTTTGTTGGTGTTCTTACTTTCAAAGAACTTATTCAAGGCACAAAAAATCTCTTTGGTTTTCTTCACTGGGGAGATGTGTGGAATAAGATGATCTTTCACTAAGTAAATAATTATCTTTCTAGACCTGGCGTCATTGTTCTTCCAATGAGGTTGCTCTCAGGCATCTACTAGTTCTGGTACAAATTCCTCCACAAACTTAATTAGGTCACTCTCCTCTAGAGCGATTATTAATATTTATTTACATGAGTTGAATTTAGAGGCTCCATCAAGCCTATGTTCCACGAGAACTTTTCCCACATTAATTGCAGAAACCCTAGAAACACTAAGGCCGAAAATTTTCCAAAACTCAAAACTCTTCCAATATGAAATATGAGAGATGCATGTGATACACTAGAATACGACACACCTATATGTGAATAAATTAGGCCCAAATACCAAGGGAAAGTGATAAAACTAGCTTGATAGGAAAGGGGGCGAGCATTGCAGTAACAAGTGCAGTTATAGTTGCAATTGCAGTAAGAAGATAACGACTAGCATGAAAAGGTGCTAGAGAATCTTGTGCAATGGATTCTCTAGGAACACTGCTCTAAAACCATGTTGAATTTGTATGTTTTTTCAATTTTTTAAATTTATCTCATTTTACTATAGCATAAATATCATTAAGCATAAATCCTAACCATAAATTGCATCATACAATTATCCAAGATCACAATAATATAACCATGCACAATATACATAAGAGATATCCTAGGAAACCCTTCTTCACAAGGGAGAAAAACGCAACTGCAATCTTTGACTAGATAATAAATTGTCCAAGTGAAAATCCCATCACCAAGAAGAAGTGCGCTAGAATCCCAAGAGGCTAGCACTACACAAGAGAGAAAAATAGTCCAAGTGTGCGCTACTCAAGAGAGAGAAAGTGATTCAAGTGTTATGAAGAAAATGAGAGATATTTCTCTCTATTTATACAAGTCCAATGTGAACTTATCATGTCCAAGAGGTGTCTCTTCATCTAGGTTGACTTTAGCTGATTAGGTCTTCTAAACAAGACATTGGGCTTCTTCTTGTCTCTCGACATCATAGTGAAAGGTTGCATCAATATTTCACACATGGCTGCACCTAGTGTGGAGGTACTCATCTCTTCTAGGGGATAAGACTCACTATAACAAGTCATCATCATCATGAATGGATGTTTTGTCATGACGTGCCCACTTGGTCATATCCCAAGTGACATGTCCACATGGTCTTCTCCCATGGGACGTTGGGTGCCACCCTAGGACAACTTGCCACTCCTATGACCAATGTCATGCTCAAATTAGTCTCAGAGGAGAATTCTCCATGTCAACCCAACCTGATATGGGTAGAATATCAGGGGCATCCCCACATAACGATCCAACCCATCCACCTAGGGAGAAGACCTATCTTAGTTCCACCCAACATAGCAGAATTGAGGAGAAGACATGTCTGAGGTCAACCCAACTCAGTACATCAGGGATAAGATAGGGAGAAGGAATAGGTGGACCCAATCCACTGCTCTAGGGAGAAGACCTGAAGAATGTCTTACGAATCTGCAATCACCAACAATGTACACCAGAGGATGGATTTACTTGTGTGCACAAGGAAGTAGTTTGTGCGCACAAGGAGGACACAATTGGTGTGTGATGCCATAAATGTTGTGTGCACAATAGTGTTTTGTGTTCAATATGGTTTTGCATGGTTGTTTTGTGTTACTTTTGTTGTTATAATTTTTGTGGCATGACTCAGCTTGAGGCTGAGCGCGTTACTCCAAGTCATGTTGTGAAGACTAGTTTTTAGAGTAGAATATGTGTAATGTATTTTGGAATAACATTGTTCAGTAGTAAGTTGGACAATGTTACAATTTTGTGTCAAAAGCAATTTGGTAATGGGGATATTAAAGATTGGTTTCAACAACAACAAAAGTTGAGATTGTGTGATGTGGCCTAGCCTGGGGTTGATGGGGACATTAAATTATGGTATTAGAGAAATATCATAGTGTTTTTGGAGTAGCATGGCCCATCCTGGTTTGTTGGGGGTGTTATAGGTGGTTTCACATCATCTTGGGTAATGTTGAAACTGAATCAAATGGGAATGGAGAAGGAAAAGTGGAAATCATAACTCCAATAGAGACAATAAAGTGTCTGAAAATATATGTATTGAGTTGTAAAGATGGTAAGGAGAGGCTTATGAAATATTGGTATAAACATAATGGATTTAACATCAAGTCGTTGCAAAGATTGGATAGGATGGAGAAGAAGTTGGATAAGGAGATATATTTAAGTAAGTCAAAGGATCACAGATCTCATGCCAAAAAGGAAGAATCTAGAAGTGTTGGTAGACTTCATTATCACTCATGAAGACACTTAGTTAGAAGAGAATAAATTATTCCAAGTTGATCTCCTTTTAAAAAGTGTATAAGAATCTCCAGGGAATATGAGAAAGATCAAACATCCTACCTTTCATGGTGAGCACAAGAAAGATGAGATGCAGAGGCTTGGTTGTTAGGGATTATGAAGTATTTCCAATTACACAATTATTCCTCACAGGAAGAAGGTAGACTTGAAATTTACCAACTTAAGGGAAAAGCATCAATTTGGTGGGATTAGCTCATGCAAGTAAAGAACATTGATCATAAGAAGATTACTTGGAGGCAGTTCAAAAAGTGTTTTTAGAAGAAATACTTGTCCAAGTGTTATTATGATAGGAATATGAAGGATTTATTTGAACTCAAGCTTGGGAGCATGTCCATGGATGATTATGATAGAATATTCTTAGAGATTCTAAGGTGTTTTGACTTCATCAAGGATGACAAGGTCAACATTCAAAGGTTCCTGAGTGGGATACCTTCAATATACAATGATAAGACACAATGTGATGATCCAAAGACATTACAAGAATAAATAATGAGATCCAAATTCCTTTATGATCATTATAAAGGAGAATCAACATTTTAGAGATCTTGGGTTAACAAGAAGAAAATTAAGATGGAGTAGATAAGGAAATTAAACAAGCCACCAATCTTTGGAAACAATTCTCATGGACAACAAGCGCAAAATGAACCGAGAAGAACATAAACATTGTGAAAAAGGATAAGGTTGTAGGTTATTAAATGTTGGGGTTGTGAGGAAGATAACATGTATAAAGATTTAGTTCACAGAGGAAAAAGAGTGAAGACTATTCACAATGTAGAGCAGGATGATATAGTTGAATACATGGGAAAAAGCATGACAAGGATCTATGCAACCTTGGACAAAAATAAAGCTCAACTTTAGTCTCATATGATTGAAGTGGAATGTAAGATCAATTATCAACCTATATATATTTTAATTGATTCAAGAGATATTCATAGTTAGATATATCCTAAATTTGTTGAGACATTTCACTTGAAAAGAAGTACGAATGTGAAATTTTGGCTAGTTATATTAGGTACTTGAGCTTAAATAAGAATCAATTAGTTGGTTAAGGATTTTCTAATGGACATGAATGGACTAAAAACAAACGAGGATTTGAACATCATACCTTTGGGCTCATATGATTTCCTGATTTCTATGGATTGGTTGGAAAAGCATGAAGTTGTCCTAGAATGTTACAACAAGGCCTTCACTCATTTGGATTAGGAAGGGAACTTAAGAATTTCTTAGTGTATTCCAAAAGAACTATCTATTAGAGAAATTTCATCCTTGCATATTAAAAGAAGCTTTAGGGAAGGATTCCAAATATATGCAACTTATATGGAAGAGGAAGCTAAATATAATATGCCAAGTATTGAAGGTCATCCAGTCTTGAAATATTATGAGGATACGTTTAGAGAGATATTGCGGTTTCTACCAAAGAGATATTTATATTTCTCCATCAATTTGATGCCTGAATCTACCCTAATGCCCAAGACCCCTTATAGGATGAGTACACTAGAGTTGAAGGAATTCAAAATGTCGCTTGAAGAATTTTTGAAGAACGAGTATATATGCCCAATTGTGTCACCTTGGGGTGCCCCAATGTTATTTGTGAAAAACAAGGATCGAACTTTGAGGCTATGCATTGATTTAAGGATGCTGAACAAGTTGACTTTGAAGAATTAGTATCATTTTCCAAGGATAGATGATCTTTTTGATCAGTTGAAAGATGCAAAAAATATTATCTAGGATTGACCTTAGATCAAGCTACCATCAAGTGAGAATTAAAGAAGAAGATATAATAAAGAAAATTTAGGACAAGGTATGACCATTATGAGCTTACAATGAAGCCATTTGGGTATTCAAATGCAACAATTTTCTTCAAATGTATGATGAGTGAAATTTTAAAAAAAATATCTAGATACGTTTTTCATTGTCTTCTTGGATGATGTAATTATCTACTAAATTTTGAAGAAGGGCATGAGCATTACTTGAGAATGGTTTTACAAGTGTTGAGGGAGCTTCATGTTTGATAAGTTGAGAAAGTTTTCATTTGATCGGAATAAAATACATTATTTGAGCCATATTATTTTAGAGGAAGGGGTATTAGTGGACCCTGAGAATATAGAATCCATTAGAGGAAGGCCAACACCAAAGAATGTCTCATAGGTGAGATTTTTTATGGGACTTATATCATATGTTCCTAAATATAAGGAGCTAGTAAATATGGTGTGGAGAGAGATCCATAATGTACCTTATGTTGGGCACCCAGGAGACCAGAAAACAATTGTAGCTATCAAGAGTCAATATTTCTGGCTTGGTACAAAGAATTAGGTGGTTGATTATATAGCCATATGTCTAGAATGTTAGAAGGAAAATGATGAGCACAAACATCCAACTGGATTTCTACAATTCTTTCTCATTCTTGAGCGAAAATGAGAAGTTCTAGCAATTGATATTTTCACCAAGACACCTAGAACATGAAGCAACACGATTCCATCATTGTGGTGGTGGATATGCTAACTAAATTTATTCATTTTATTCCAGTGAAGCTAACTCATAAAGAATCTAACATTGCAGATATTTACATGAGAGAAATTGTTAGTTTACATGTTGTTCCTAAGGAAATTATTTCTGACAGAGATCCCAAATTCACATCAAATTTTTGGAAGGAGTTATTTAAAGGATTTGGGACAAATATGAATTTTAGCACAAAATATCACCCATAATTAGAGGGGGAAATAGGGAGGGTTAATCGGGTAATTGAGGATGTGTTGAGAATGTATGTGAGTATAAACCATAAAAATTGGAAGACTAACTACATTTAGTTGAGCTTTCTTATAATAATGGGTATCAGGAATCTTTAAAGATGATCCCATTTGAAGAATTAATGGCAGAAAGTGCAACACACCAGTAAGTTGGGATAACTCGACAGACAGAGAAGTGGTTGGCCCAGAGTTGCTTAGAGAAATGTAAGATAAGATGGTGAAAATAAAACATAATTTAAAGGTTTTTCAAGACAGATAGAAAACCTTTCCAAATAAAGGAAGAACATACAAAGAATTTAAAGTGGGTGAGCATGTCTTCTTAAAAGTTAAAACTAAGAAGAGTTTGTTGAAATTGGGAAGCCACACAAAGTTGGAAGAAAGATATTGTGGACCATTTGATGTCCTGGAAAAGGATTGGTCATGTTGCGTACATGGTTGCAATGCTTGTATCCATGTGCATACATAACGTGTTTTCTATTTCTTTTCTTAAAAAGTATGTTTTTGATGTTAATCGTGTAATTGATTGGAATGCGATCCAGGTGGAGAAAGAAGGAGACTTTCTAGTTGAGCTAGTATGCATACCGAACAAGAAATTCTAGTTGATATGGAATCAATCTATAGGGATGGTAAAGGTCCAATGGACTTGTTACGGTCTTAAATTTGCAACATGGGAGCACGGAGATGCCATTCTGGAGGAGTACCCACATATTTTTGGAGCTTTTTGAAGAATTTGTTGTACATGTGTATATAATGCATTGAAGACAATGCATAAATAAGGGGGAGGGGAACATAATACCTCTAGAATGAAACCCAATTGTAAATGTACATATGATTTTTAAGTTAGTGAGCCAGGATGTTTTGGGCCACAGTATATGTTTTTTGAGGCAAGAGTGTCTTTGCATATATGTTTTTTGAGGCCATAGTTCCTATGTGATTTATACCAAGGATCCTATGACTTGAAAGGCGAGTGAGCCTAACAAATGTAATATTTAATCACACTCGATTGTATTAATAAAATACAACATTGTTGTAGACCAAGTAAGACAAAAGAGTATGGGGGAATAAGAAATCATGAGAGGGAAAAGGGGCTAAGGGATTAAGAAAAGGGGACAAGTCAAGGGGGCTTAAGCCAAGGAATAAAATAATATTATTCCTTGGTCACAAACTTTATGATATAATTTTATCCCAAATTCCCAAGGAAAGGAACAAATTACCATATGGAGTCAAACGTAGTTCCTAGAGCGACAAGTGTCAAGATAGGAACATGCAAATATATTGTTGGGAATCTAGTGTAATTATCAATTCCTTCCACTCATTCACTCAATCATTATGTCATCCATAAATTGGCTAGGGAGTGTAAGCGAAATTTGATTGTTACCCAATAAATCCTTGGTGGTTTGGGCTAAAGAAGCAAATCGTTAGGCATGTGCAACATTCTCATCGGGTGAGAGAATTACTAGGAGAATGTTTCCGTGTGTTCTTGGATAGTGGGTGTCATAACTCGTTGAGAAGCCTTTGTGTTTTAGGTGCCATAGAGCTCCGAGACTTCTTGGCCAACTTGTAATTGGAGCCGTAGAAGGGAAGTGGGACAACCAAAGGATTGTTGAGAAGAGGGTACACTTCCTGGGGTGGGATAAGCCATGGGAATGATAGGATGTGAGCTAAGAACTATTGTTGGGATTGGAACCTAGGCCTATGCTTTATTGTGCTTTCTGTTAGACCTTAGTTTGGCTTAGGAATCATTTTTCGTGGTGGAGTCATAGGTCCAACTCAAGGGTGACCTGTTGTTGAGAGTGTATGGAAAACATATTCTATGGATGGGAGGAATGTCTGAGGTCTACAACCACTTAGTCATTTCAATTAAAAGATAAATTTCTATTATGTGCTATTATAATGTATATCATATGTTATATTGTAATTGTATTTATTTATGTATGGATTTCATGTTGATAGAACCGTGACCAAACATGGAGGCTGGGGATGTTACACCATAAAAACAATACTAAGACTATTTAATGGACTCACATTTTGTAAAAGTATAAATATGTTATATGTTTGGGATTCATGTAACAAGACCGCATTGTGTAATATCGAATTAGAACTATTGAAGTGCACAACGCCTCCTAACTTGAATTATAATCCTTAGAAAAAGGTATCTACGGAGAGATTAAAAAGGCTTCTTAGATAGAGACTAAAAAGCTCACACTTATGAAACGTATAGAAATTAGGATAAGATGGTTTATTTAGAAAATACTTTTAAAATTACTTCGAAATTGTAGGATGTATGTTTTGTGGATTATGATTAATTAGTCAATTAAAAGTTAAAGTAAGGAGAGTGTTAATAATTTTTTTTTTAAAACAAATCTAAGAATTTGAATTTTACATAAAGGCTAATATGGAAATATAAGCTATTATGTAACCTTTACAAGAAGCATCACTTCTAATTAAACATGAACAAATTGGACTCCTGAATTTAAATTGACACTTAGAATTTTAATTGACATGGGATCTTGGTTGAACATGATAATTAATTACTATACCCTTTCAAACCCCATATTAAGCCAATTTAATATATACAAATCTACATCGATATCTCATTTATTTTCTCCCTGGCTTATCAACAAAGGTGGCTTATAACCTTATTCTTTTTTCTTAAAATATGATCATGACTCTGACATTTAAGCGAGTCTCATTTTGAGTTGTACTCTTTAATTCAGTCTCATTCTGAGTTGTAATCTTTAATTCTCATTTTATATTTTGTACTCTTTAATTCAGTCTCATTTTGAGTTGTAATCTTTAATTCTCATTTTATATTTTACTATATTAGTGGGAAAATAACTAATTCTTAGGTTTATAAAATGAGAATTTTTTTTATGTTAACATGACTAATATTTAAGGGAGTATCGTTTTGAGTTGTATCTGATATTTAAGCAAGTCTCATTTTAGTTGTAATGTTTTAATGGTATGTTTTATTATATTAGTATTAGTGTTAGTTTGAGTTTTATTAGTATGGTGTTGTTTAATTGTTTTATGAAATGGTTTATTTTAGTTGAATTTGGGGATATAAATTTGTAATTTTTTTTTATTTTTTATTGTTTAAAAGTTACTTCTGATGCAGAAATACTTTCGGTATGCTAGAAAACTTCTAAAACATTTCGATTATATAAAAATAATCATTACAAATTAACTAACTCTTTGGTTTATAAAAGGAGAAATAATTGTTTCACTTGTGTGAGAGCGTCATTTATTTCTTTTAGTTTTTATGATTTTGTAGTTGGCTTTTTCATATCATCAAATTAATAATGACATCCATTAGGACCTTGCACAATAAATTTATATAACTGCTAGTGTCTGGTGTCTCTGGAGCGAATAGCTTAAGGGTTTAAATGACATCCATTAGGACCTTGTTATATATATATATATATATATATATATATATATTTTGGTGTCTTGAGTGAACATCTTAATAGCTTAAGGGTTTAGTTTCTGTTCAAATTTTATAGGATTTTGAAACCATCTAGTAAATAGAGATGTTCGAGTCTGTTTGATGTTAGTGACAGGTAAATAAAAGTAATCTCATAAATAAGTTTAGCAAGTTATTTTAGATAGTTAAATTTTTGTTTTTAATGTAATAATGTAACTATATATCAATATATTGTAATTATAAATAATTGAGGTAGATAATGAAATTAGGAATTCTAAAAGCTATTCATTTAAAAGTGGCAATCATATGATGTTACAATAATTTCTTAATATGATTAGGTAAATGTTAAAAAGTAAACAGATTAATTGATGCATTTATAAATGCAAAGAAGTTATCAACAATAAATCTGATTCATTGATTTTGGAGGACGCTAAAAATATACCAGCATCTTCAATACATAACCATCAGAATAGAATTTAAGATTAAAAGATCATTAATTGTGTCTATCACCAATAAGTATACCTCTTCAGACATAATAACACAAAAAATTAAATTATAATCTCAAATTAAAATTTTATCTTATTTAAAAATATTAACTTTTTCTTGCTTTAAAAAGCAAATCGATTCACACCAAGAATTCAAAAGAGCAATGACCGTAACACAAAGTTCAAGCTGAGCCTGACAACTTAAAAGAGAAGACGAGGAAACATACATCTAAATAAAACCTATCTATCTGCTCCTGATTTTACAAGGCCGGCATGGCTTTTGCTAATTACCAGCAGGCGATGATGTGAATATGGCTCTCATGGAAGATACAAATTCCAATACCTTGGCTGTATCGGGCATAACTTCTTTCACTCCGTTGGCCTCCAAAAATCGGTCCATCCACGCCAAAATCTTCTCCGGATCCATTAAAACGATATCGGTAACCTTCTGAAGGGCTTTTAAAAATTCTGACATCACGCCCAATGCGATATCAACGAAGCCTATCTCATCTCCTCCAAAATAAGATTTTCCCGAGAAGCAGCTGCTTGTTCGCAGAGCTTCCTCTAACAAAAGAAAGTTCGCCACCAATTCTTCCACCGCTTTTTGTTGCTCCTCACCCTGCCCCATGAAAACTCCCCGAATACTTGGAATGAGCTGCATCCCCCGATAATAGGTATTAGAGACAGAAGACGAGAAAGTAATCGAAAATTTCAAATAATACAAATAGCAGAAAACGAAAGGATCAATGAGATCTCGATGCACGTGATCAAGAATGAATTAAATTACCTTATCGTCTACGAAGGCAGCCCAGAAGCGGGCAATGGCTCGGTCATATGGAGCTTTGGGCATAAGATTTGAAGACTTCGTATTCCATGTCTCTTCTATGTACTGCACAATAATCATGGACTCACAGCCAGGCTTTCCGTTGTGGATGAGCACCGGAATCTTCTTGTGAACAGGGTTCGATTGCAGCAGCAGCTGGCTCTTATTTTGCTCGTCTTGTTCGATGAACTCGTAATTGATCCCTTTAACGCCAGTGCTATACGAGCCCGCAGCACAAATGGACTGATAGTCGTGCCTAACAGCTTCCCTTGCTCCTCCTCCGTCTTCATTGCTTTCAAAATGTATTAACGTAATGTTTGCGTGTATGAGTTATATGAATCTGCCTGTGCTATTCTATCTATAATATATAGCTCTGGCACTTCGTACCGTCTTGACCAAGTCTCAAATCCAGGTGATTCCTTCAGAGTAGGTAGACATGTTCAAACTAAGGGTGCTGCTAAACATGACCAGTTCAAACCAAATACAGAGAGAGGCACCAACGTGGGAGAACCGTTCACATAAAGCGATGGGTTAAGTAAAGACTATTGTTACGCCGAAAGGCGTATACCTATTGAAGATGGGCACAATTAATCATCTTTTAATCTAATATTCTAATCCGATGGCTAACAATTAAAGATGCTGGCATATTCTTAGTCATCCTCCCAAATCAATGAATGTGATTTACTCTTCATAACTTTCTTGTATTTTTGAATGCATCAGTTAACCTGTTTACTTTTTAACATTTACTTAATCATATTAAGAAATTACTGTACCACCATATGATTGCCACGTTTAACTGA